>PVLA01015182.1:0-26590 GCA_004027455.1 Hydrochoerus hydrochaeris | reverse complement strand
CAATGATAAAATGTGTTCATATTGCTGGTCTATGCATACACTTTCTACTGTCACTGTCTTTGGTCTGTGAATGAAATCAATTGAGAGATAGATGCAGGAGTAAAAACAGACATTAGATTCATTCTAATAAAACTCTACAGAGCTACATTCTCTGGCAATTATTGGGTTAGAGAAGACCACAGACTCTGAATCACTCTCATTGTGCCAGGCAGAGCTGCAGGAGTATCCCTCTCTTAATGGAATCCTGTGCCTCTCTAGAGAAACTGGATTAAACCATGCAAAGTCAGAATCCTCTTAAGCTCTCGACTCCAACTGTTTCTCTTTCTTCTCTCAGGGAAGTAAAGGAGGGAAAAGAAATGGATCAGGACTCCTCTAATGCCATTATATCTACATGGCAACATCAGGAATGGAATGTAATTGTGGTAGTTTTGCTGGCTTCTTTAAATCTTCCCTCCCTTTTTGCATAATATAACCTCTCACTTTGCAGGTCCTACATGAAAGCTGAAATAAAATGTTTCCAATCTTCCTAAGTAGCTATATGCAGAGATAAGGCAAAGCCATGGTCCACTATAAGTGAATTGCATAAGTTCCTTAGAGAGCAATTGTAATTTACTTTCTCTTGACTGTTTCCTTTGTATTATTAGATGTAATGTGAGAAGAACACTTTCCTGGGTTCTGAAATTATTTGAGGAATGAAACCAATGAGTAGTAAAGCAGGAAAACAGAAAAAGTCTAGGTTACTAAGAACTTCACATTTGGCAGAGTTACATATAGTTGGCATAGCTAGGACTTCTAATGACTTAATTAGACTACATCAAGTTGTCATATATTTCTAGGACTGTTTTTTATAACTAATAGTCCTACATAGAGCTAGCAATAAAAGAATTTCATGTAAGGAAGAAAGAAAATTTCTTTGAGTTTCGGTTACTCTCCCTATAACATATTACTTAAATATATTTCTTACATGTAGGTTTTTTAAATATATATTTATCAAACAAATCATTATTTATAAACTATTTATAACCATTGACAAATTATGAATTATATCTAAACCATACTCTCTAATAAATTTCTAAGTGTTCTTTCTAGGACATATTCTTATATAAGTATAAGCATGTTGGATTATTTTCAAATTAATTTCTAAAATTTGGCATAACTAGACTACAAATGAAAAGAGTATCTTTCATATTGATAGCTCTGACTCTCCCCTTTAGCTGTTCTCCCAATTCTCTAATGGTCCTTGTCTTCTATCATGTAAGAAAATTTGCCAAACATTGTGATAAAAACTAAAAATTAATAGATGTTCAGTGATTTTTATTTTTGATTCATAAAACAATAATGAAGAGATTCCACAACTTAAAATTTATTTATGTGAGTCCAGTAAAATTTTCAGTCTCTCATATTTGCCTAGTAAAATATAATTATTCCTACTGTATAACACTGTCACAGCAGAGATTCAAATTCCTATGGAAATCTAGCACATGACATGATAGGACTGCTAGGAAATATCACAGAGTGGAGATCACAAATAATATCTAAAGAAAATAGCTGATATTGAGCATGAGCAGATTGCACTATTAAAGCATATAACTTACAGAAACAGATTTGTAGTCAGGGTCCAAGTCAGGCCAAGTTACTCTGTGGCAACAACCCCAAAGTCTTAGTGGTCTATAGGAACAAAGATTTGTTATCTGTCCAATGATGGTCACTGCTGTTTATTGCAGTGACTCAAGGACCTAGGCTGGCAAAGACACACCTTGATTTATGCAGCTATAGATGTTAAGGCTTGAGAAAGTAGATGCAGAAACTCATAGCGACTCTTAAAATACGCCTCACTTGTGGTCATAATTCATTGGCCAAGGAATGTCATATGAGTTTGCTTTAAACTGACACAAAAATGAAATACCACATCATGTTAAGTGAAGGAATCCAGGGTCAAAAGAATGTACACTGGATGGTTTCATTTTGTGAAGCTCAATATTAGACAAAAATAATAACTTAAGATTGTAGTCATCACAGTGGTTAACTCCTCACTCTACTGAATGATACAGGACAAAAGAAAGCTTTCTGGATCCCAGCCTTCCTCCTGCCCCCAAAACAGTAATTAGACTGCTATCCATGAGCAAAAATAGCTCTGTGAGAGCTCAGCATTCTATGTGAGAAGCTGTAACAACACAATTGAGCAATAAATCCAAAACCAACTATATCACATGGTTAGAAATAACAGTTTTGCTGGAATTTAGCTCAGTGGCATAAGTGCCTGCCTTGGCAAGCATGAGGTTGTGAGTTCAATCCCTAATACAAAAAAAAGCATGTATCAGAAATAACAGTTTCATTTTTCTTGCACTACAGTATAACCCAGACCATTGAACCCCACCACCAAGAGGAATCTCCTTATCCCACCAGTTCCTCCCACAGGGAAACCAGGAACTAAGATGAGTAACCAATGTTCTCAAAATTTAAGAGGTTTGTCTGAAGGCTTCACTTTGGTTTGAATACATCTGGATCACTGGAGAGGTCTGTCTTAGTTAATTTTTACTGGTCGCTGAGACAAAACACCTGATGCCCAAAGCTGGGAAAGGAAAGGTTTATTTCTTTCAGTTTTTGGAAGTTTCAGTCCATACTCAGTTGGCTCCAAGGTAGGGTGGCATGGCAGGGCCGCAGTCCAAAACCACTGAGAGAGAGAGAGAGAGAGAGAGAGAGAGAGAGAGAGAGAGAGTCACCTTCTTCCTGTCATTGCATCACATCCTGGCTCCACCCCTAGGCCAGTGTAGCACTGTCATCTTCAATCCAAGTGCTAGACAATGAACCAATCACAAATGCATAATGCAAAGGCATGAGGCTTGAGGGCCACTGACATAAACCATGACATTCCACTCCCAGCCCCCAAAGACTCATGCACATCCTTTATACAAAGACTTTTAGTCTATTTCCAAGAGTTTCCAAAGTCCTAACATTTTCAGCATTGCTGAGAAGTTCAAGTCCCACCTGTCCTCCCATATCTATGGTAAACTCTTAACTGTAACCCCCTGTACAAATGAAACCAGTTTAAACATTCTGAAATGCAAAGGCACAAGATAAACATTCCAAAAATTACAAACAGGAGAATACAAAGCATTGGAAACAAAGCAAGTCCAACATCCAGCAAGGTCAACATTAAGTCCCATAGTTCCATGCTCAGCATTTGAAGCAATCTGGCTGCAAGCTCCAAAAGGCTTGGGTGATTCCACCCCCACAGCACTTCCAGGGATTTCTGCTCCTGTAGCTTCTCTCTTAAACCCTCTCTACTTATTTTTTGCAGCTTTCCTTGGATGATCCACGTTCCTGACTTTTCAAAACTTCTGGGGTCACCACTGTACCTTTGGCTTCACCCTTATATCTTTACATATTGCCCTCTCAGGAGCACACTACTTGGCCTCCCACATTCTTTGCAATTGAGGTGGAAGCTGTCTTACCCTCAGAATTTGTGCATTTTCCTTGCACAAATCAGCGCCATGTGGATGCTGCCAAAGTTTGCTCCAGTTGGAGCAGTAGCCAGGCTTTTCTCTCTCTTGGCTCTAGGGATCGATTGCCTGGATCACTGGGCTCTGTTTACCTGATTGTCAGAAAAAGCTTCTCTATGTTGCCACCATTCTGGAACTTCATGTGGCTGCCGCCATTTTGGAGCCTCATGTGGCTACTGCCATTCTGGAGCATGGTGCTCTGCAGCTTTCTCCTCTGAGAAACTTCTTTCACTTTTGCAGTTTTGAGGCTGCAAAGGGTGGAGACTGGCGGCTTCCTGGGATGGCCCCTGGCCATCCTTCTTATCTCTTTGTTCCTTCTCAGCAATCAAAATCTGGGCCCTATCTTTACAATCCACAGCTTTACTGGAGTTTTCCTTCAGGCCAAACTCACAGCATTGTAAATTATCCTGCTGGGCTCTTAGCTCTTGATTTGCATCATAAAGCTGACTAAAAACCCTCAACAATAGCCAAGCCCCAGCCTCAACATTACACTGCCTTGACATTTCCTTTGCCAGATTTATCAATCCATTACTCTTAATCTCTGTCTCAGGCAAAGTCTGGGCATGAGCAAAATGCAGACAAAGTTTCTGCCAAGCCATAACACACATCATGGGGAGTTCAACAACCAATGCAGTCCTTCTTCCCAGAAGAAACCTCCCAAGCCTTGTCTTTACCATCAGGCATTCTATCAGATTTCTGGTCTCCTGAGCTCTGACCAGAATCTCCTCTACAGAACAGCCTAAGCCGCTCCAGCTCTATGCATCCAGGCGATTTGTCCAAACCTTTCTAAACTCTGCCCACAAGCCATTTCCAAAGCTTCTTGAAAAACATGGTCAGGTATAGTCACAACAATGACCCCACTTCTCGGTACCAAATTCTGTCTTAGTTACTTTTTACTGGTTGCTGAGACAAAATACCTGATGCCCAAAGTTGGGAAAGGAAAGGTTTATTTCTTACAGTTTTTGGAGGTTTCAGTCCATACTCAGTTGGCTCCAAGGCAGGGTGGCATGGCAGGGCCCCAGTTCATGGCATGCAGCTGCAAACAGCAAGCAGAAACCACCAAAAGAGAGAGAGACACACACACCTTCTTCCTGCCTTTACATCACATCCTGGCTCCATCCCTAGGCCAGTGTAGCACTCACATCTCCAATCCAAGGGCTAGACAATGAACCAATCACAAATGCAAAATGCAAAGGCATGAGGCTTGGGGGCCACTGACATAAACCATGGCAAGGTCTGAATAGTAGATACAGCTGTAGATGGCTAAAAACATAAATAAAGGACAAGGGATATCAATGGACCCACTGACCTTAAACACTAAGGGTCTCAGTAGCCCTCCAGGCTATCACAGATTCCTACAGGTTTCACTGACAAGCTTCCATTTTCTTGGGATTTTCTGATTTGAACTGTAGCACTTTCCTCACCAGACACCCCACCATCAACTGCTACTATGTGTACCTTGGACCCAGAATGGCAACTGGATGTGACCACATTCAAGGAGACTTTGACCTCATAGCCAATCCCAAATGCTATAAACTACTGTGCACACTTCTGCATCTAAACACAAGCTTGTCACTTTCTCCAACCTCTACCTACTTTACCTGCTTGAGACCTGAACAACAGATGTCACTGAGACCCCTCACAGCCTTAGTGATCATTATGAGCCCCTGTGACTTTCACTACCATGAATCACACTTTCTGGTGTTGCCTATTCTTGTTGCATAAGTTCCCAGTCATCACTCCCTCTTCTGATCCACCCTCAGTGCATCCCCATACTTCTTGCCCTTGCACCATTGAATTCAGTGTCACGGCATGATCCCACAAAATCTTCCATTTGGAGCCCCTCATGCCTACACCCAAGGAGGTCTTTATTTTCTAAAAGCAATTTGTAAAATCTGGAATAACTGACTGACTCTTCACATGCATTGATAACAACACAAGGAAACACTGAACATGTAGTAATTTGCTTCCAAGAAGTGATAATCCAGAAATTGTCTAGTGAAGAATTTAAAATCATTATTCTAAAGATGTATAAAATTTTTAGCTAAACTAGCTAAGAAATCAGGAAAACAGTGTAAGAACAAAGTGAGTAATTCAACAAAATTAAAATAAAATAAAACACCAAACATTCTGGATGCCAACATTCTGAAGAATGCAATGATTGCTATTTAAAAAAACACACACTTGAGTGCTTCAGTGGCAGATTCACTCAAGCAGAAGAAAAAAATGAAAATGGATCATTGAAATAATCTTGAACAAGGAAACACAGAAAAAAGGTTAAGAAAGTCCCAAAAACTTATAACAAATAAGTGAAGCAATATTAAAAAAAAAACAAAACAACAAAAAACAAAAACCAGAAATCTGCTCATGTCTGGGAAGAGATATAGACACTCAAAGCTGAAAATAACTCATAGATAAAGAAATTCATACATAAATATACAGCAAGAAACACTATGTTTGATCTTTCAAATTTTATTAACAAAGAAAACTTTGAAGGAGATAAGAATAATACAACTCATCACACATAAGAGAACTTTTGTAAGGCTATTTTCTCAACATAAGTCTTGAAGGTCAGGGAAGAATGTGATTAATTATTCAAAGTACTAAAAGAAAATAATTGCCAGCCCAAATTATTATAACTCTAAAGCTATCCTTTAAATATGAAGGGGAGTAAGTCTTTCCTAGAACAAGATGGAGGAGTTTATCACCAGGAGCCCTGACTTACAAGAAATACCTACAACACTTAGAAGGCTGAATGGGGCAGGAGAAGTTCAAGGGCAGCCAGGACTATACAGTGTATTGAAGACCAGCCTGAACTGCTCTCAAAAAAACAAAACAAACAAAAAGGAATACTTAATAGAATTCTTTAAATGGAGCTGAAAGCATACTAAAGAATGAAATCAAAGTATACATCTCACCAGTTAATATGTACTTAAATACAAAATAATAAAATGGGAGTGGTATACAAATTGGTATATAAATTGCCCATTACTCTCAAAGTTAGAAGACAAGAATATTGCCACAAACATTTTGTAAGAGAGTCACAATACAAAAAGCAGTAAACTCTGATTTAAAGAACATAAAGTGTGTGTATGTGTGTGAGTGTGTGTGTGTGTGTGTAGAGGTGGACAGGGAGAATAAAAGTGTAAATTTTATTATACCAGTGATCTTAACTTATCAAACTAAAATAAGAAGTGATTATACTAAAAGATTTACATAAGTCTCATGATAACATAAATGTAAAAAAGCAATATTGCATACACAAATAAAAAAGAAAATAAAATTCAACAAATCAAAATTTTATATAATCAAATAAAAAGAGTCAAAGAGAATAAAAGAGGAAAAGAACAGCAAAATAAATGCAAAGCAAAAAAAAAAAAAAAAAGAACAAAAAACCCCAAAACATTCTGGCACTATCTGCCCTCATCTGTCATTAGTCATTTTAAATGTAAATGTATTTATTAAAGATGAAAAATCATAAAGTGTAGAGTAATTGAATGGCTTAAAAAACATGTTTTGTTTAAAGGGACTCTCTTTAGATAAAAGGACACGTGTAGATTAAAAGTAAAGAAGTGGAAAAAGATATTTCATGAAAATGATATACAAATGCAAGAAAATATGGTAATAATTATAACAAACAAAATAGACCTTAATTCAAAAAAAGGAACTAGAGACAATACAACTTTGCATAATGACAGAAGGGTCAATTCAAGAAGAAGACATAAGTATAATTATATGCAACATCATAGCTCCTAAATATATAAAACCAATGTTACTAGATTGATTTTATGTATTTCACTATTACTGGATTGAATGGAGTAATTGCAATATTACAAACACTGTGAGAGATGTTAGTGCTCTATTTTTAAAAATGGATGGAATATCCAGCTAGAAGATCAATAAGGGATCAGGTTCAAATAACAGATAAAATGGGTTTATGTATTTCTAGAACATTGCTCTAGAATACGCATCCTATGCAAGAATACACAGACATTCTTCAACATAAATGACATGTGAGGTCAAAAAAAGACATCAAATTTAGAAAGATTAAAACCATACTGGCTTTTTCCTCAGACCATAGTGGAACGATGCTAGAAATCATTAACAAAAAGCAAAACAAAACAAAAAAAATCAGGAAAACTCATGAACACATGAAAATGAAACAACACACTCCTGAACAACTATGGAGTCAGATAAGAAGTAAAGTGAAAAATTAAAAATACTTTGAGATAAGTAAAAATTAAAATATCACCTATTTTGATGAGAAGCACCAAAATAAATATTAAAAAGGAACTTCATAGCCTTAAATATCTATAGTAATAAAGAAAAAAATATCTCAAAGAACTAATTTACAAATTGAGAAAGTTAAAACAAAAAACAAAAACAAAAAAACCACGCAAAAATAAAACCAAAGGTAAAAAAGGAGGAAAATAAAGATTATATCAGAAATAAACAATAGAAACATAGTAGAAAGAAGTTAACAAAACAGAGTCAAAATAAATAAAATCTACAAGCTCTGAGGTAGACGGTTAGCTTTCCATCACTGTGACAAAATCCCTGAGGTAGACAATTTGAGGAATGGGGAAATTGGCAGGAAGAAATATGTGTTTCAGTTGGTGGTTTCAGAGGTTTTAGTACATGGTGATTTTGGCCTGGGGCAAGGGGGACCATGGCATGAGGGGTTGAGGTGGAGTAGAGCTTCTTACCATGGCTGCCAGGAAACAGAGAGAGAGAGGGAAGGGCCATGCACTATCTCTTCCAAAGCCACTGTCTACAGTGACCCAACTCCCTTCTACTAAGCCCCGTCTCCTACCAAGTGTACCACCTCCTATTAGGGAGATCCTAGTTGCATACTGTTAAAAAAAAAGTAAGCCAAAGAGATGGACAAGTAAAGTAAATGCATTAAGAAATGAAAAGGAGACAGTCTAACACAGGACAAAGTTTCTACACAATTATATGGTATTATTAACTACTTATATACCAACACAATGGATCGTATAGAACAAATAAATAATTTCCAAAAACATATAACTTACTGACACTTAATTTATAAGAAATAGAAAATCTGAATAGATAATAATAAACAATGGAATTGAATCAGTAACTTAAATCTTTCCAACAAAGAAAAGCTCAGGGCCAGATAACATTGCTGATAAATTTTGCCAAAAGCTAACTCTAGCATATGCTTGCTCAGCTTCATAAAACAGGTTGAAAAATCAGACTTTATTCTGTGATATTGGAATTCCTTAATTCTTAATTATTTTTAGAACTCATAGGCTATTTAGTGAATTTGAACTCTAGACTTACTACTCTTTAAAATTACATACCCTAGTTGGAAAAATAATACGCATTTTCTCAGTGAGAATGATGAACTCAGTCACATGGTATCTTCCAAAATCCAGTCTTACTTAAAAGCTAAGTCTCTTGTTCCAGAAATATAGCCAAAAGAAAAAGAGCATTGACAGGCAAAGAGAAGCTCACAGTACTACTGCCTAACAAGTACATTTGTAGCTGCCTAGATAACTGGCAATTTTGATGTTACTGAAGGAGGATTTATGTCAATAGTAGTTCACTTTATCTTACACAGAGACATTAATTTAAATGGAGATTTGCTTTCTCTTTAGCTAAAACATTAGCTAAATTGCATTGGAAATATAAATCCCAAAAGGAAGAAACTAACTGGAAACATTGATTTTAAATAATTAATTACATACACATCCATTTTAGCATTTCATAAAGCTATGGCTTGAGAAAGGTTTCATAAGACTTACCTAAGAAACACATAATTTTGCTGAAATTTATAAATACTAAAGTGATTGAATATAGGAGAAAATCATCTCATTGCATTTAATTTCTCCAAAAACTTGAAAAATTACAAAATTTTTGTGATCTGATGATAAAAAGATTAACCAGGAAATATTTCACTACTTAAGGTGTCAAGTAAATGGTAAACAAATTTAAATCTCTATTGAGTTGTGAAAGCAATCAAACAGTTTTGCATCAGATTCTATAGGAACATGGTGAAGGAGGAATACTATATACTGTTTCTAGCTAGGAGAAAATATCTGTAATGCTCTCTGTAATGTTTTCCATAATGCTATCTAAAATGAGCTCTCTCTCTCTCTCTCTCTCTCTCTCTCTCTCTCTTTCTCTTCCTCTCTTTCTCTCCCTCTCTCTAATATATGTGCATACACGTGTATGCATGTATATGTGCATGTATGTGGGTCCATGTGTATGTGTGCATCTCTCTCTTTTGATGTACTGGCAAATTTCTTCACTGTCTCCCGGTGCTAGAGAGCTGACTTCTCCCAACACATCTTTACGAAATTGGTATGAAGACCTTAAGTATTTACTCCCTTATTAAGCTTGCTCCAGTAAAAAAAATAAAATAAAAAATAAAAATAAAAAAAAAATTGAAAGAGGTCAAGTCATTCTGCTAGTACCTGGTACTATGTCTAAGCACATTTTGGTAAGATTCTGCCAAATCAGGAAACTAGGGTTCCTGCTAATCTCTGCCTATGCATTTCTGCTGCTTTAGGAAATGCTGGCTGCTGAGTGTCCTGAGTCTTCACAAAATACTATAAAGCCACTGTGTTATAACAGCAAGGAATTGGAATTTTTTAAAAACTGTGCTAAGAACATTTGATATATCTAGCCTTCTAACAAATTGATATATATATATATATCAATGTATTAATTGCAGACATATTTTTGTGTAGCACATCTCTACTTTTTTCATGTTTTATTTTTATTACTTTTACACATCATAACACGTTAACTCTCTTTCACCACTTCCTTTTTCTCCCTTGTTTAACATTCATCTTGCAAATGAAAACTTTGTATCTATTAAGTATTCTCACTTGTATCTATTGAATATTCCCATTTCTCCTTCTACCTGGCTTGACAACAATTCCACTTTGCTTCCCAGTTTTGACTGTTTCACATGTCTCATATGAGAGGGATCACACAATATTTGGTCTTCTATGACAGTCATTTCACTTAGCACAATGTTCCACCAAATGATATCTAATTTTACAGAGAAACATAATTTTAAACAAAAGAGCTAAATTTCCAGTGTCACAAAGCTAAACATTACCACGTGTGTGTGGCACTGATCTTCCTAATCTAAGACAAATTATACAATGATACAAGCTTCCAAAATAAAGAGAAACTGCTGAGATACTACTTAGTTGCTACTAGATTCACTCATAAGCAGTTTATAAACCTCAAAGACAGGTACTAATATGGTATCCTTTTTACAGTGGAGAAACTAAAGTTAAAGGACGTTTAGTGATTTCTTTGAAATATCTTAGTGACTAGAATTTTCAGGTGTGCAGATATTCTGCAGATCTGCAACAGGCCAGCACAGGGACTGTGGCCCAAGGCATTGCTTAGAGTAGTGTATAAGATCAAAAGCAGAATAAATCTAGAAATGGGATAAATTGATAGTCATCAACTTATCAGGCTTATTAAACTTTTGATTATCGGGTCCTGACCTAGATCCCCAATCTCCCAAATGAGTGTATGGTGAAGGCTTAAATAAATGAAACCAGTGGTATGATTTTAAGGCTCCAGGAGGATCAAAACCCTTTAGCTGTGTTTGAGACTCTGAGGGCTAAGACAAAGACTTCTCTGGAATGCCTTTATTTATTAGGTCCAAAGCAAAGGGCAGGAAAATGAGCAGGACCTTGGGAATCACTTCAAGGATGTCTCCAAGTAATAAATCATGTCAATTTAGGAGAACTGTCTTATCTTCATGATAACATGGCAGGAGGAGTGAGACTGTAGGAGTAATTCTTGCAGCCACAGTCTCTATTTCATTGATATTTGAGCCAAATGTGTGGCCTTGTCATGCCTATTAAGGTGTCTCTGGCATCACAGGCCACTACAGGCCTCAGCCAGGACCAGTGATTCATACAGGTTCACTTACTATGAATCAGCTCCCATCATGAGGCAAGGGCATAGGCCTAGGACAGACTCACAGATAAACACAGAAAGCCAATTAGTTAATTTTAAAACCTACTCAGAGCCACTTCATCATGGTCTCCAACATTTGATGACATTTTTTTTTCATGTTCTGCATTAGGCATTCAGTCATGGAGGCCACCAACACCACTCTGTCACTCAGCACTGCCCTGTGCACAGCAGGAGGTCCAGCATTCTGTACCCTCTCATCCCAATGCTAAATGCCCCTGTAAAAGTAATTTACGTAAACTCTCCCTTGCACCTCATTCCACTTCCAGCATGAACTTTTCAACTTGGTTTATACTGTGCTGAGACTCACTCATTAACCTTTGAGGAGTAACCCAAAGTCAGAAGCCAGAGGCAACTCAACAGTACCTCACTGGGATGGATCTCAGATCTTTAAGTGACTGGCTTCACAGAAATTTTTACCAATTCCCAATCCCAGAGGGTAGCCTCTAAGATCTCTTTAACAAGTTCTCCTTTTTTCCTTCACCTTTGAGAAATTCTCACTCTTTGCTGTAGTAACTTAGTCAAGAACTGAGTGTGATGAAACAAAATTTTGAAGCAATTGTATGAGGCACTCCTCTGGCTTAGGTGGCCAATGAGTCTATGACTATCAATAGACTTTTAAAGAACAAGTAAAGCAGGAGTATCTTCAATAGTAAGGCAAATGCAAGAGCTAGTGAACATTCCAAAGGCAAAGTACTTAGACAATCATGAATCTAAAGTAAGAAACAGATGCCAAGTTTCCAGGGCAGAAGTAAGTGCTAAATGAATAAAAGGATCAAAAGTCAGGAAACAGATGGAAATGCAATTCAAGAATTAGCAGGTCAGGAACATAAGACAGAGAAGTTCTGGGAAGAAATCCAAACTATTGTGTGTTTTGGGCCTGTTTGTGTTCCTCAGTGATAATTGTTCCACTGTTTTTAATGTATGAAATCCTCTGAATGATACACTTTGAAAGGATCATTTTATAGTGTATGAGTTGCATACCAATGAAATGTTTTTTAAAGTATATAGTTGAGATGGGTAAAAAAATCCAGAAAAGACAATGTGAGAGTTAAGTTATATACCTAGTAATTCCAGAATCTTTGAGCATACATGGAACTGAATGTGAAATAGCATCCACCAGGGATGGCTATGTGGCACAGTCAAAAATCATCCTTTAGACATCAAGATCTAAGAAGATTTTAGAAAGACAATGTAGTTTCCATGATTGGAAAATCATGACATTAGTATTCTGGTATGTAAAAGTAAATTTATTTTCATTTCCAAGATAGATCTACCAGAATATCAATTATATACCTCAAAAGTTACATTTTATTAATTTAATGACAAACTCGTATGAATTACTTAAAATCCTTACTAAAAATTATTTTGCTTTTTAAACACATGCGTCCTAGTTAACAATGTATCTTTTTTCTTAGCATCGCAAGCTAGAGTTACATTTTGATTTATTCAAGCAAATTGTTTAAATTAATTATTTAAAGAGTGGCTGAAGCACAAATGTTAAATGGAAATAAGTAAACATGCAGTTGGTATCTTTAGACCATGTCTAGATCTTGGCCACTTTTTCAAAAGATATAATCTCTTATCTTATTTGTTTCTACATTCAAGGACATTTTCATTTTCTACATCTGTCATGTAGAGGAATAAGAATGCTACACATGGGTAAAGCAACGCTTTTAATCCCCTCTTGGCTATGTACCCTAGGAATGGAGTAAATAATTACCATAATAATTTGCATAGAAACACTTAATTTTTTAAAAATATATGTTCTACATATTGTTAATTAGTGCTTTGGGTGCATTTTAAATCATCTCAGATTTCAATATAATTAAAACAAAGTGAAATCCATAAATCTGATTTAAAAAATGTTTTTAGATAGCGTGTTTGTGCTATTTCCATTTAATTAGCAATCAGTAAGTGACCATTCAAAATGTTCTTTAAAAGACAGGATACCTTCGTCCATTTGTGCTAGACACTGCATCTACC
This sequence comes from Hydrochoerus hydrochaeris, assembly GCA_004027455.1. Classification (NCBI taxonomy): domain Eukaryota; kingdom Metazoa; phylum Chordata; class Mammalia; order Rodentia; family Hydrochaeridae; genus Hydrochoerus; species Hydrochoerus hydrochaeris. The sequence continues at coordinate 13,127 of PVLA01015182.1, read as the reverse complement.
TTTTTAACTACACTGTTAGCAACTGGTGTTGTTCAGGCTTCAACTTGCAGTTTTCAACCCACTGAGCATAGTGTTTAAAAAACTGACACCTACAAATCAAAGTGTAATGTACTGTGTGAGAATGATGACAGAGAGACACAGGTGGACTCACAGAAATTAATATTTAGCCTAGTGCAATGAGAGAAGACTAACAAAGAGAAGGAATTCAAAAGGCTGGGGGCAGGGGAAGCCTGAGGCAATTCTGAAGCAAGAGCTGTCAAGGTGAAGAGCAGAAGTGGAAGCTAGACATACAAAAAGACTCCAAAAATAGGAGACGACATGAGCAGAGGAAGCGTTGAGACTTGTAGAAGAGGGTATGGGATGTTTGCTAGCATTTGGCTTCTGATAAACACAGTGTTGTAAGTGGTGAGAGAGAAAATAAACAGAAAAGTTGGACTTTATCCTGCATATGTCAGTGAAATATTGCAGGATTTTAACAGGTAACTAGGCTGGTTAGGGTTGTATTTATTTATATTATTATGATTGGTTATAAGATAGAGGCTGTTTGAATACATTAATGGTCATAAGTGGGAAAAGGTAAATTATTTAAGGAAGACTTTAGAGTCAATACACAACCACACATAACAATTGATACAAGTAGGTGAGTGAAGTATAGAGAAACTTTAAAGAAGACTCCTGGTCTCTAAGTGAACGCATTATGGCACTTCCAGTCAAGATGCAGAATATGAGAGTATATCAAAGTACCCTGACTATTGTTTTGAACTTGTTGAAGTTGGAATATCATGAAATACCCATATGGGAATGCCCAGTAGGCTGCTGGAATTGTCAATCAATAGCCAAGGACAGTGATATGTGTGGAAATTAGAGGGCTGATAATTTTGAATACAAAAGTATTTAAAGTATTTTAAAAGGAGAGATTGTCTAACAAACATGCAAAGCAGAAAAAAATGGGCAACTGAGGGTTGTATACAAAAGAAAACTATAAAAAAGTTATGAATTACAAAAGTATGAGAACAGGGAGGATGTGATGTCAGGGAGCAGAGGGCCAAGGAAAGTCCAAAAATAAAGGCTGAATTGTTCCCACTGTATTTAGAAATGTAGAAGTCATTGATGGACGATGTGAGAATCTTTCCAAGGAGAATTTTAAAAAGCAAACCAGATTGCAAGTTGTTGAAAGATGAATAGAAGATAGAATAAAGCATTTTTGGTTGAGAAGAGGAGAAAAGAAACTATGTATTGAGCATAGGGAAAAAATGAGACCACAAATAATGCTGGATAAAAGAAATAAGTCTAAATTTGGGGGAAGGGGAAGAAAACAGAAGAAAGAAAAACTGAACATACAAGAGTTGCACATTATATTCATATATATTCATATATAGAGACAGTGAGAGAGAGAGAGAGAGAGAGAGAGAGAGAGAGAGGAAGGGAGTGAGGGAGAGACAATAAGAGAGGAGAGAATAAATGGAAGATAACAGCAACAGGTGACCCATCAGGATTGAGAAATGGGCACACTGAGTTGGCACAGGTCAGTTAATTGAGATGGAGTCAAGCAGACCAGATTATCATACTCATGTTCTCAGACTAGAACTTCAATGTTTTGCCTTTATAAATATAATTTAGTTATTAAAAAGGAATTGAAATTTCTTTTGTTCTTTGCATTCATGTTTGTGTTTAATTTGTGTATTTTTGCCTGACAGACAAACTCTCATTCTTCTGTATCACTGGGCGTTTCATAATATCAGTTTTCCTGGATCTTTTTCACTGCCAGACATGAAAATATTGAGTATGTTTGATTATGAACATGAGAAAATTTCTTCAGATATTCGGTGGTTTTGTTACTCATTGTGTTGTTTTTCCTTCATTATTCTTAGGGATTTATTTTCTTCCCATATATTTGAAGAAAATTTTAGTCAATTTTTTAAATAGGAATTTTGTATGTTAAATTAATATGTTAGTAAAGTGTTTATTGGTTTTTGTCATGAGTCTTTGCATCCAAAAGCATTTTGTACATTTCCTATATTTTACAATACTTATTAAAACTTAAGGTGCTTTCATGAAGTACTTGTATATTTTTGTTAAATTTACTTTTAATTTCTATTGTATATGTATTTAAAATTTTTTTTATTTAAAGAGGAAAAAAACAGGAAAAAGGTAGAAATATTACAGAATTTCAAGACAAGAAGATAAACAGTAAGAAATCACTAGTTGATACATTACATATTGTTCTTTTAGAAACAGTTATTCAAGTTACAGGATTAAAGCACAAAAGGTAGACACTAAAGCAGTGAGAGTGCAACGTGATCTGTTCAACAATCTGACAAGAACCTAGAAATATGGTCATCAATCCCACACATCTAAATATACACGCAGCTATAACTTTTATAGCAATTCCTATCTCCTCTTTTTTTACAATAGCAATTATACATTTATAAAATTTTATTTAAACAGAAAAAAAGGTAGCAAAAATACAGAATTCTAAAAGGAAGAAAGAAAAAGGTGAATGAGAAAAAGCCCCACGAAGAAATCAGTAATTTATAAATTACGTACTGTCATCCTGGATGTAGTTGTTCAAGTTACAGAGTTAAAGGGTACATAATAAATATTCAAATGGTCAGACTATAAACAGTTCTGCTCAAAGATTCAACAAAGATTCAGCAATATCATCATCTATTTTACACACTCAAACATACATGCAGTTATATCCCTTAGAGTATTTTCTTTTCCTCTCTTTTTTACAATAGCAATTAACATTTTGGTTTTATTAGTCTTGTAGTTCTTATTTACTTTTTACACTAGAGACACAATATGATAGTTATAAACATTCTTATTTATTTCACTAATGAGGATAGTCTCAAGTTGTCTCCATTTGCCTATGAAGGCCTCAAGGTCATCCTTTTTTATAGCTGAGTAATATTCCATTGTATAAAAATGACACATTTTTTCATCCACTCTGCAGTTGATGGGCATCTTGGTTGTTTCCAGGATTTAGCTACCACAAATTGTGTGGCTATGAACATTGGTGCACATAGATTACTGTGATATGAACTTGTCAGTACTTCTGGGAAAATACCCAGGAGGGGAATAGCTGGATTGAGTGGAATTTCCAATCCTAGTCTTCTGAGAATTCTCCATATGGATTTCCATAATGGTTGCACTAGTCTACATTCCTACCAACAGTGGAGCAGTGTCACTTTTTCCCACAGCCTCGCCAACATTTGTTATCAATTGATTTCTTGATGGTAGCTATTCTTTCCGGAGTAAGGTGGAATCTCAATGTTGTTTTAATTTGCATTTCTCGAATGACCAGTGATGGCCAACATTTCTTCATGTATTTATTTGCCATTTGTATATCTTTCTCTGAGAACTGTGTGTTCATTTCAGATGCCCATTTTTGGAGAGGGTCTTTGAATTTGGGGGGCTTGATGTTTTTCAATTCTTTATATATTCTGGACACAAGTCCTTTGTCTGAGGGATTGCTGGTTAAAATTTTTTCCCACTCTGTTGGTTTTCTTTTCACTCTGTTGGTGATTTCCTTTGAAGTGCAAAAACTTTTCAATAATGTGAGATCGCATTTGTTGATTCTTTGAAGTGTTTCCCGTGCAGTTTGCGTGTGGTTCATGAAGTCTCTGCGTACCTCTATGTCTCCAAGACTTCTACCTGCCTTGTGTTCCAGTAGATTTAGTGTTTCTGTTTTAATATTGAGGTCTTTGATCCATTTAGACTTTAGTTTTGTGCATGGTGATATGCATGGATCTAGTTTCAGTTTTCAGCATGTAGAGAGCCAGTTTTTCCAGCACCATTTATGAAAGAGGCTATCCTTCTTCCAGTGGACATATTTAGCCCCTTTGTTAAATATCAGGTGTCTGAGTGCCTTTGTAGTTGTGCTCACATCTTCTAATCTGTTCCATTGATCCTCAGGTCTAATTCTTTGCCAGTACCAAGCTGATTTTATCACTGTGGCTTTGTAGTATGGTTTCAAGTCAGGAATTGAGATGCCTCCTGCCTTGCTTTTGTTGCCTAGAATTGCCTTTGCTATTCTAGGTTTCTTCTGTTTCCAAATGAATTTTAGTAGTGTGTTTACTAGATCTGTGAGCTATGTCAATGGCATTTTGATTGGGATTGTGTTAAATCTGTATAACAGTTTTGGGAGTATAGCCATTTTCACAATGTTGGTTCTTCCTAACAAAGAGCAAGGAATGTCCTTCCATTTTCTAATATCCTCTTCAATCTCCTTTTTCAGTGTAGTATAATTTTCAGCATATAGGTCTTTTACATTTTTAGTTAGGTTGATTCCTAAGTATTTCATTTTTTTACGTTATTGTAAAGGGCAATAGTTCCATAATTTCTCTCTCAGTGAGATTTTGTTTGTGTACAGGAATACTATTGATTTCTGAGCACTGACTTTGTATCCAGCTACACTGCTGAACTAGTTTATTACCTCTAGAAGTCTTTTAATGGAGTCTGTTGGGTCTTCTATATGGAGTATCATGTCATCTGCAAATGGTGATTATTTAACTTCTTCCTTTCCTATCTTTACTCCTTTTATTTCTCTCTCTTGTCTGATTGCCCTGGCTAGTGTTTCCAGAACTATATTGAAAAGGAGTGGTAATAGTGGACATCCTTGTCTTGTTCCTGATTTTAAAGTGAAAGATTTCAGTTTTTGTCCATTTAGTATAATGTTGGCTGTTGGCTTGTCATAGATGGCCTTTATCAGGTTGAGGTAGCCACCGTGTATTCTGAGTTTCTGAAGGGTTTTTATCATGAACATGTGTTGGACTTTGTCAAAAGCTTTTTCTGCATCTATTGAGATGACCATGTGATTTTTGTTTTTGGCTCTGTTGTGGTGTATTACATTTATTGGTTTGTGTATGTTAAACCATCCCTACATTCCTGGAATGAACCCCACTTAGTCATGATGTATAATCTTTTTGATGATTTTCTACATTCTATTTGCCAGTATTTTGTTGAGAACCTTTGCATCAATGTTCATTAGTGAGATTGGCCCATAGTTCTCTTTTTTTGGTTGCATCTTTCTCTGGTTTTGGTATCAGAGTAATACTTGCCTCCAGGAATGATTTAGGGAGGATTGCTTTTTTCTCAATTTCATTGAAGGGTTTAAGGAGAACTGGCATCAAATCTCCTCTAAATTTCTTGTAGAATTCAGCTGTGAATCCATCTGGACCTGGGCTTTTCTTTGTTGGTAAGTTTTTAACTACATTTTCAATTTTAATATCTGATATTGGGTTGTTCAAAATTGCTATATCTTCTTGGTTGAGCTTTGGTAGTTCATATGTTTCTAAAAATCTGTCCATTTCCTCTGCATTTTCCACTGTATGTGAGTAGAGATTTTCAAAGTAGGTATTCATGATCTTTTGAATTTCCATGGGATCTGTAGTAATTTCTCCCTTTTCAGTTGTTATTGCATGAATTTGGGTTTTTTCTTTCTTTCTCTTGATGAGGTTAGCTAGGGGTTGGTTAATTTTGTTTATTCTCTCAAAAAATCAGCTTTTTGATTCATTAATTCTTTGTATTTTTTTTTTAGTTTCACTTGCATTGATTTCTGCTCTAGAGTTTACAATTTCCTCTCTTCTATGAGCTTTGGGTTTAGCTTGCTCTTCTTTTTCTAGACACTTGAGATGGAGCATTAGGTTGTTTATTTGTGCTCATTCTCTTTTCCTGATATGACAGTTTATTGCTATATATTTCCCTCTTAAGACTGCTTTCATTGCATCCCACAGATTACAATATGTTGTTTCTATATTTTCATTGAATTGTAGATATTGTTTTATTTCTTCAATATCACCTGTACCCAATGGTTGTTCAAAAGGCTGTTACTTAATTTCCATGTATGTATGCAGGTTTTACAATTTCTTTTGCCATTAATTTCCAATTTCAGTGCACTATGGTCAGATATTATGCATGGTATGATTTCAATACCTTTGCATTTACTTAAGAATGTTTTATGGGGTAATACATGATCTATTTTGGAGAATGTCCCTTGTGCAGCTGAGAAGAATGTGTATTCTGATGTGGTTGGGTGGAACACTCTGTAATCATCTACTAAGTCCTATTCCTCACAGGTATGATTCAGTTCTGTTATTTCTTTGCTGACTTTTTGTCTAGTTGATCTATCTCTTTGTGACAATGGGCTGTTAAGATCTCCTGTTATAATTATTTTCTTGTGTATTTGATTTTTCATGTCCATTAGTATCTGTCTTATATAGTTGAGTGCTCCTGTATTTGGTGCATATAGATTTATAATTGTTAGTTCTTCCTCTTGAATTTTACCACTAACAAGTATGTAGTGACCTTCTCTATCTCTATTAATCATTTTAGGTTTTAAGTTCATGTTGTCTGCAAATAGAATAACTACCCCAGTTTTTTCTGGGTTCCTGTTGCATGGATTACTGTTTTCCATCCTTTGACTTTTAAACTATGAGTTTCCTTTTGGGTCAGACATGTTTCTTATATACAGCATATTGTGGGATCCTGTTTCTCGATCCATTCTGTCAATCTATTTCTTTTTATAGGTGAATTGAGGCCATTTATATTTATGGATATCACTGATATGGTACTGGCTCGACTTTGCCATGTTATGTCCCAGTTGTTTCTTTCTGCTTTTCCTCTTATTTAATTGCTTATCCTACCTGGTAGTTTCTTTCTGTTGTTGTTTTGGCAATTGTGGTGATTTTTATCTCTGTCTAGTATGTCTTTCAGTACTCTTTCTAGTGTTGGTTTGGTGGACATGAATTTCTTCAGTTGTTCTTTGTCATAGAAGTATCTTGTTTCTCCACTAAATTTGAATGAAAATTTTGCTGGGTACATCAGTCTGGATTGAAGATTGTTTTCTTTCAGGGCTTGAAATACCTCACTCCAAGCTCTTCTTGACTTGAGGGTTTGTGCTGAAAAGTCTTCCATGATTCTAATGGGCTTTCCTTGATAGGTGAGTTGTTTCTTTTCTCTGACAGCTTTCAATATTCAGTTTTTATGCTGTATGTCTGAGATCTTAATTATTATGTGTCTGGGTGTGGATTTATGTTGATTGTGACTGTTTGGTGTTCCATATGCCTCACTAATCTGCATATCAGATTCTTTCCCCATGTTTGGGAAATTTTCTGCTATTATTTCTGTAAATACTTTACATATGTCATTTGCTTCGACTCCTGTATCTTCACTAATGCCCATTATTCTTATGTTGTTGCTCTTGGCATCATCATGAAGCTTCTGGATTGTCATTTCATGCTGCTTTGTTATTTTTAAAAGTTGTATCCTTTCCTGATCACTAACTGCAATCCTGTCCTCAAGGTCTGAAATCCTATCCTCAGCTTCCTTTAGGCAGTTTTGCATGCTTACAATAGAATTTTTTGTTTCTTGGATGTCTCTTTGAGTTTGTTTCATGAATTCTGCTTGTTTTCTAAATTTTTCATTCAAAGTTTCAATCAGTTTCCCATGCTTATGTACTTTTTTCTCTAGTTCTTCTTTAGTTGCATTCAACAACTCCTTTACTAAAGTTTTTACTTCTATCTTTACATGGGAGACTACTTCTAACTTGATTTCCTCTATAGCCTGATGCAGTTGTTTTTTATTTCACTGGCTATCTTTCTAGAGATTCCAGGTGTGTTACTTTTGGGGTCCTCTATTTCAGTGTCTCCTATACTTGCTTCTGGTGAACTATATGTTTGAGACTGCATTTTGGTTTTTTGTTTTGTCATTTTCACTCTGCCTGGTGTTATCTATATGCAGGAGTGGATCACACACACTCTTTTCAGACATACCAAATTCTTACAGTTATTTGGGGGGAATTTACTACTGTCCCTAATTATCCCCTGTACACCTCTATTTTAGGGGTATACTCACCACATTGATATAGTCAATCTGGTGTAGTCCAAAGTTCGCCACCTGGGAGCAAAGTTCCAAATTTTCTCACACTAACTGGATCCCGCTGAGATCTTCTGATGTTCCAGGTAGGAGGGCGGACCCATCTGTAGCAGTCCAGGGCAGTTTTCAGTCTTGGGAGGGCCTCCTTAATGTTCCAGGTGGCAGGGCGGGCCCACAGGGGAGGTTCTGGATAGCCCACCCCTGAGGCGGGCTTGTGCTGAGTTCCCTGTGGCAGGGCAGGCCCTTGGTTGATCTTACAGGCAGCCTAACCCTGAAGCAGGCTTGCTCTGAGTTCCAGGTGGCAGGGCGGGCTCTCCTTAAATATTTATACTGTGCTAGAAATCATACTGCTTGGGGGAAAGTAAGTTTAATAAACTCATTCATAAATGTAAGAATATTAAGACAATTACATAATATTTGAAAAGGTCAGAAGGTGTAATTATTGCAAAGATTTATGGCTGGAAGTTTGACACTACTGCTCAAGAAACAAAGATGAGAGTATGGTGAGAATATAAGAGAGGAAATGGAGATGAGGTCTGAGATAAGAGATCAAGTTGGCAGTGTGATTGTTTTGGCTTCTTCTTTGAGAACATCAGAGAATAAAAGCAAGTAAGTCAGTCATTCTTTCCTGAAACACCTGAATGTGATCCAAATTCTCACACATTTCTATTTACCTTTGCACAGAGTAGGAAGGATCTGCCTATCTTTCAGTTTCTTCTGGACCTTAATTTATGAATCCCGATTTCCAGAAACTCATCCAAATTTTGTGGCTGTGCATCCATTTGCACACACACACACACACACACTGAGCCAAGAGGAACAGACATGTAAGACTTGGTGATAGAAGGCAAGGTTATGTTTTGGTCACCACCCATCAAAAACATCTTGGTCCAGAATCCAAAACTGTATATATTTATCTTGGCCTAATCTCACAATTTCTTTTTCACATAACAGTTTACCAACTATCTTAGTTATTTTTCTCACTGCTGAGAGAAAATACCTGACACCCAAAATTAAATAGGAAAAGGCAGGGATTTAGCTCAGTGGCTCAAGCACTGGCCTGGTAAGCATGGGGTCATGAATTCAAACCCCAGTACAAATAAAAAAAATTAAATAGGAAAAAGGTTATTTAGGTCAGTTTGTAGAGATTTTAGTTCCTAATCAGTTGTGAACTGATTTACTAATCACACAACCTTAATTCCAGCATAACATACTCTAGATCCACCCACCTCTGCTAAAGTTCCACCTCTGCCTGCAGATATCTAGACACAATCTGTAACACTAATTTATGAGACTTGCTTCTTGAAATTGTGTTCTATATTATTGCTATTATATACAGAGCCTGTAGAGACTTACAAATTCTATAGTGTTGAGCAAACTTAAGCATTCTTCAAGCTACTCAGTATCACTGTGTCCCTATTTTTGCCTTTCTTCTTCCCTTCTCAAGTCCAAAAATAGCAGGATTGTGGTATTACTGAACTATGAAAGGTAAACGTATTTTATCTCAATTATTTTATTTTCCTCCTTTCATGGGTCTAGGATTTCTTTTTGTTTATTTTCAATAGTAACATATTCATTCAGTAGCCAAAGCTGGTGGGTGGGTGGAAATGCTTTGCTGCAGGAGAGCAAGTGCGAATGAAAATACAGCTGCGGTGGAAGCAGTGGTCCTTACTAGGAAGGTGGCAGTAGTTTTTATAATGGTAAGTAAGGTCTCAAGGCTTGTGCCCATCCAGAGTTCTTTGATGCACAGCATCATGGGTTAAGACAGACACTAGATGCTTCCAGGTAATATTTGTTATTCATTTTTCTGTTTACAGATTTTAAGAAAAACAGTTGTTATTTTATATTTAATTCATTGTATGTTTTCAAATTGAGACACTAGTTCACCTCATGTTCTTTATTTCAATTGCCAGGCAACCAAACAGACATTCTAATATAGATACTTTAACAGTATGAAATAATAGGCTGGGAGCCTCTGGGTGCCGAGTGGTGCCAGATGAAGACCTGCGCGGTGAACTCCATCTAGCTGTACAGCCTTGGTACATGGCTCAGAAGCTGGTAGGGCCCTGCACAACCATCCCAAGCAACTGGGGAGCTTTGGTGTATCATGGGGCTCTAGCAGAAGGCTTGCACAGCAAACCCCACCCAGCCATACAAAAGAGAGGACATGGAAATAACCACAGGCACATTCAATTGTTACATCTTTGACAGAGGGGACACAAGATAAAGAAAAGGTAGCTTCTTTAACACGTTTTGCTGGAAAAATGAATGCAGACTCAACATCTTTCACCTTGTACTAAAATAAAATCAGAATGGATCAAAGACATACATATAATAGGAAATTATTGGAATCCCAACAAGTTAATTTCAATCTACCACCTCCAGTGCAACCCACAGCGAGAATAAACACTAAGACATATTTATAGTTATGGGCAGCCAAGGAGTCGTGAGTCCGACCCAGGTGAGGATTCAGGGGACAAAGGCCTTAACTCATGGCCTCACCCAGAATTAATTAATTCGTGAAGAAGGAAATGGCTCAAGGATGAGTGACAGTGAGAATGGTGGAAATTATGTGAGTACTGTGAGCTGTGCTACCCAGGTGACCAGAAAGCACCTCTACAATATGCAGAGAGAAGGATATGCAGAAAGACCAATGTACTTAACTCAATTGGGGTAGCATTTGAGTGGTTAGGAGGCTGTTGCTTCAGTTTCTAATATGTAACCTTTGTGCCCTGGGAAGTCAGAGCCTCTTATTTTGAGGCTTGCACCCAGATGACTTTCCTGAAGCTATGTGGCTCTGCCATCCTGCTGTGCTCAACATTTGATAGGAAGATATGAGGCAAGGAAACAGGAAACTGTCACCTGGCTTCAAAGATTTCACATCAGTATCTCACCTAGCCCTATTTACACTACTCAGAGCCAACAGAAGAGTAAAGAAATAGCTTAGCCAGCTTAGTACCTATCAGTACATGGAGGAAATTTTTCTGCACTCAAGGAGAGCCATCTAAGTGGTCTTCTACAGATGTACCTTGAGACCATAAGCTAAATGAAATAAGTCTCACATCAAAAGTTAAATATTGTATGGTTCCTTTGATATAAGAAATTCAAAGTATACATATTTATAGAGTAAAAGAGCAGATGATTAAAATCAGGGAACTAGACTATACAGACATGGGAAGGGGATGGAGCAGTGACTAAAGATATTAGAGAGACAAAGGGAAGTAAACATTTCCCATGGTGAAATATATTTATGTATTGCAGACATCAATTTAAAAAGGAGGGGGCTACTGAAAATTATATGCAAAATCCTGCACAGTGATTAATTTCAGTAAATTAATTTCAGCAGGCCCACAACTGCATATAAGGCAGTGAGCTAGTTTCCTGTTTTCCTAGCACCCCAATTTCCTAACATGGTGCAGAGCTCAGGAAATTCTCAGCCTGGAGTGGTGGGGACTTGTGAGACCCACAGTCACTTACCAGGGCTGCTAACTGGCTGCCTGTTCTCCCAGTGCCTCAAGTTCCAACATGGTGCAGAGCTCAGTAAACGCAGATAATTCTCACCCTGGAGTGGAGGGGGCTTGTGAGACCCACATCCGCTTACCAGGGTGGCAAGCTGGCTGCCTGTTCTCCCAGTACCCTAAGTTCCAACATGGTGCAGAGCTTAGGAAACACCAATAACTCTTGCCCTGGAGTGGCAGGGGCTTGGAAGGCCCTCAGCTGCATACCAGGGTGGCAAACTGGCAGCCTCTTCTCCCAGTGCTCCAAGTTCCAACATGGTGCAGAGCTCAGTAAATGCAGATAATTCTCACTCTGGAGATGCAGGGATGTGTGAGCCCCACAGCCACTTACCAGAGCTGCTAAGCTGACTGCTTGTCCTCCCAGTGCCCGAAGTTCCAACATGGTGCAGAGCTCAGGAAATGCCAATAGTTCTCACCCTGGCACAGAGGGGGCTTGTGAGGCCCACTAGTGCTTACCAGGTTATCAAGCTGGTTGCCTGTTCTCCAGCACCCCAAGTTCCAACATGGTGCAGAGCTCAGGAAAGGCTGATTATTCTCGCCTTGGAGTGGCATGGGCTTGTGAGGCCCCCAGCTGCTTACAAGGGTGGTGACCTGGCTGTCTGTTCTCCCAGGGCCCCAACTTTCAACATGGTGCAGAGCTCAGGAAATGCCAATAATTCTCGCGCTGGAGTGGCGGGGCTGTTGTTGCATATTTTAACCTACTGACTTTTTTTCTTTTAAGTGATGATCTGTTTTAGCATACTCTGAGATTGAGAAAATACTTGCAGAGTTCAGCTTTTCTGGATTTAATCCACTTATTATTTTGAAATGTTTTAAAGTATAATTTGTAGTTTAATGTCAAGATACGTGTAACCACTGTATCTAGTCCACAAACAGGATTTTTTAGCTCAGTCACTTTGGTCAAACTCTAGCATATACTGTAAGATAGTTTCAAGGGCTTCATAAGACACAGGTTGCTGCACTCATCCACAGTTTCTGACTCAATAAACATAATGTGTGACCCAAACATTGTCATTTTGACCTTTGTAATGCAATACTGATGCTACCATTATGGACAATCAGAAGAGGAAACTATTGTTTTAGCAAATGGCATCTAATATTTATTGAAGAAAGCAGTCTGAAAATAATAAAGATACAGTTCTTTCTCTGTGTAGTATACATGTGTGCCCTCTTGCACACAAATTTAATTTAACATGCATTAAAATTATTACTATGATTCACTAAATTTAAAAGGTGAGACCTATTATGGAATCTGTAGTATACAAATTTATGATTTTAGCAATAAAAACATATTTCAGCATTTATTGCCATATTTCACTTTATAAACATGTAATTTCTTTCTCAAAAGTGCTAATAATCCCTCCTTTTCTTATGATATCAGAAAAAATAGAACTCCTGGCCTGTTAGATAACAAATGTGCTGAGTTTGTGGTCTCACAACATGGAGGAATGAAATCTCAAAGCAAAGGAGAATGATATTTCACTGGAAATAAGGGGAAGCAGAATAGCTCCTGTATATCTTGAGGTCCCAAATGGGTGACCAGCAAGGCTGTTTGTCAGGGGTAATTTATACAGCAAAATCACAAGGTGAGTACCATGTGGGTCAGACTCCAATCATCCTATAGGATAACAAGCATAGTTACTTAGTTAATATCGATCCAATGGTTAAACAAGTCAGGAGTCACGTACCCAAGGGTACATTGAAAGGTCAAAGGCATTTGGGGCAAGGAGG
>PVLA01015181.1:0-26644 GCA_004027455.1 Hydrochoerus hydrochaeris | reverse complement strand
TATCTGATTTCCCAAATCATCCCCATTAGCCATTTGGGGTCAGTGGGGGTAGTAACATTTATATATATGGTTTTGCAGGGGGGCTTTCCTCCAGGCCCCCATCTGCCTAACCTACAGTTCCTGACGGGACCAGTATGGTATGGGTGACAACCTTTGGGGGAGAGGCCAATTTTTAGGTGAGGGCCAGGGGAGGTAACCCTCCAGGTAGTTGCTAAAGTTTCACATCCCCAATAGGCACAGTAATAATGCCCCGGACTATTACAGTAGCCCTTTCCACAGTTAGACGCAGGGCACATGTAAAGATCTCCCTGGACACAGCACGACTGATGAGTGGTTAACTGACAGGGGGGTATCTGAAAAGATGACTCCCTTGCCCCTTCCCAGGTATATAAAGTCTCTCCATCTTCCCATCTAGACACTGTCCATTTCCAAGGTTTGTGGGGATTGGGATTGAGTTCCCCAAGGGGAAAGAGGAGGAGGAGGAGTAACCCTACGAACCTGTAACTTGAGGGGATTTTCAGTCTTTTCCAACCTCCATTGGGGCTCCGGCGGTGGCGGTGCTGGCTTGAGGTAAGATGTGTGGATCCAGGGCGTGATGCCATCCACCTTGACTGCCGTAGGAGTTGTTAAGAGCACTTGAAAAGGTCCTTTCCAGCGAGGTTTTGGGGTCTGTATCTGATGGCAACGGACGTAGACGAAGTCTCCCACGTTGTATTGGTGGTGAGCGGGTCCGTCACTTGGCTGGTAGGCCAAGGAGAGTTGGCACCATAGGACCTTTAGAATTTGGTCTAGAGCCTGGAGTCTATTAATTAAAAAGGTATGGGGTAAATGGGTGTCCTTAAGTAGGGGGCTGAGGTCTCGGATGGGAGGAGGGGTCCCATATAGGATCTCGAAGGGAGTTAGATTAGGCGGCTGAGAAGAAGGAGTGTTCCTAGCTCTGAACAAAGCATAAGGTAGGAGAATGGTCCAGTCTTTATAGCCAGTCTCCTTGGCTAATTTTGTCAAGGTCTCTTTGATTGTTCTATTCATTTTCTTTACCTGTCCTGAACTCTGGGGTCTATAAGCACAATGAAGTTTCCAATCAATCCCCAATATCTTGGCCAATCCCTGACTTACCTGAGCCACAAATGCCGGCCCGTTATTAGACCCAATTACCTTTGGCAGGCCGAAACAAGGAAAGATCTCTTCCATCAACTTTTTAACTACCATCGGTGCAGTTTCCCTTTTGGTAGGGAACGCCTCAGTCCATCTTGAGAAAGTGTCTATAAAGACTAACAAATATTTAAGCCCATATCTGGTTGGCTTTATCTCAGTAAAATCCACTTCCCAGAATTGTCCCGGCCGGGTTCCTCGTAATCTCTTTCCTTTTGGGGATTTGGAGGGGAAAGCGTTGACAACCTGGCAAGCTTGGCAACTTTTGGTAACTTGTTCTGTCAGTTCCTTAATTTGGGTGGCTGACAGTTGACTATCTGTTGATTGATTTCTGGCTAATAAGCACAACTTTTTTGTCCCCAGATGGGTTAACTTATGGGCCCGTTGGAAATAGGCTCGAAGTTCTGCTTTTCCCATCTTGGGAGTTTGGAGGCTCCTTTGGACAGGTCTCTGATAGAGTATTGACCTCCAGGAGCAAAGTGGTGGGGGCACTTAAGGCCGCCTGCTTCGCAGTTTTATCTGCATGGTTGTTGCCCTGTATTATAGAGCCTGTATTTTTTGGTGGCTATTGCAGTGCACTATGGCCAATTTTTGTGGTAGCATAATAGCCGCCAAGAGTCTAAGAGTTTCTTGTTTGTTTTTGATTTCCTTTCCAGCCGAAGTTAGGAGTCCTCTCTGCTGGTAAATAGCCCCATGTACATGCGCCGTGGCAAAAGCGTAAATGGTTGCCCTTTTTCCTTTCGCCAACTCTAAAGCCTTTGAAAGGGCAATTAATTTTGCCCTGTGTGTGGATGTGCCTTCTCTCAGTCCTGAAGACCAGATAACTCGAGTCCCATCTGTAACCGCAGCCCCTGCGTGTCTCTTACCTTTTAGTAGGAAACTGCTGCCATTGGTGAACCAGGTTACCTCAGCATCTGGGAGTGGCCAGTCTGTCAGGTCTCGGCGAATTCCAATTTCCTCTGCCAGAATCTCTTGACAGGTATGTAGGATTGGCTCAGATGTCTCATCAGGCAGTAGAGTGGCCAGGTTGAGGGCAGTTGGAGGACCGAATGTTATTCGGTCCTTATTGAGCAGGAGGCTTTGGTAGTGATTTTGGCATTGGAGAGCCATCTATCTGGGGGCTGGCAGATGACACTTTCTGACGTGTGTGGGGCTACTATGGTCAATTTTTGTCCCAGAGTCAAGTTTATCTGCGTCTTTGGTTAGGATAGCTGCTGCTGCGATAGCCTTTAGACAATGGGGTCATCCATTTGCCACAAGGTCTAATCTCTTTCATAAATAGGCCACAGGTCGCTTCCATGGGCCGAAGGCCTGAGTTAACATCCCTTGAGCTATTTCTCATTTTTCTTTGATATCACTTGGGGCCCTTGAGGCTCGAAGGTTATTCCAGCTCTTAGTTTAGTTAGAAGATCTCTCCCCATAAGGGGAGCTGGGCACTCCGGTATTACTAAGAAGGAATGTAGGACCTTACCTTTACCTAGGTCCATAGTCCTCTTAGTGGTCCATGCTCTGTATTTGCTCCCATTAGCCCCTTGAACCAAAGACCTCTTGGATGAGAGAGGTCCCAATGGGGCTTAGAGAGCAGAAAAAACAGCTCCTGTATCTACTTTAAAGTCGATTGGGGTCCCCTCCATGTTAAAAGTTACCCCGACCCTGAGCTCGGGGAGGGGATTTGAGCCCCGTGCCCTCTAGTCTTTTCCTTCCAAGGTCAGCACATTAGGTTGACTGTTGAGCCTATAAGGCCTGTTCCTTTTGCTTTTTCTTTTTTTTTTTTTTTTTTTCTTTTAAGCTTGAGGCAATCTTTGATGAGGTGGCCCAACTCCTTACAATATGCACATTGGTTGGGGTCAAGAGGAGGGCAGCATGGCTTATCCTCATCTATGTTTTCCTGAACTCCTTTTACTACTGTGGCCAAGATTTTTGTCAATTCTGTATTTATCTTTCTATCTTTGGTTAGTTCTTTTTCCTCTCTCTCTCTTGGAATATACTTTATCAGCTTTTTTATCAAATCTCTTAAAGTCAAGTCTTGTAACCCGTCTAGTTGTTGGAGCTTACGCCTAATGTCTGAAGCTGACTGACCTATAAAGGCCATGGCAACAGATTCCTGTTGTCCCTTGTCTTGAGGGTCAAAGGGAGTGTACCTACGGTAAGCTTCCATTAGTCTCTGAAAATATTGAGGGCAATTCAGTAGGTCCTTGAAGGATCTCCCTTACCTTAGCCAAATTTGTAGGCCGCCTAGCAGCCGCTCAGAGACCCACCATTAGAGTCTGGCGATAGATGGACAGATGCTCCCTACCTTCTGGAGTATTGGGGTTCCAATCAGGGTGGTGCAACGGGAGGAAGTCATCAATGATATTTGGGAGCTGGGTAGATCTCCCATCCTGTCCCGGCATAAGTTTTCTGGCCTCTATGAGGATTCAATCCTTTTCTTCAGTGGTAGACAAGGTCCCCAGAAACTGTTGCCAGTCGTCCCAGGTAGGCTGGTGAGAGAACATGAGAGACTCCACCCACCTGGTTAACATACTGGTGTGCAGTGTCTTTTGTCTATCATTCCCCTCCCTGACCACCTTTGGGACCTTTGAGCCCTGCCGCAGCTGGACTCCCGCAACCTATATTTGCATATCAATAGCAAGCTGACTGCCTGTGGCAGCAAGGACAATCTCTAATAATGGCTAAACTGCCAGAGGCCGGATCTGTGCACAATTTGAAAATGTTTTCTTTTCACAACAAATAATTTGTTGGCCTTAAACATACTTTAGCTATTTCTTTCTAATCATTTGAGGCCACAATCTGTCATCTTAGATGTTTTACAAACCCCAAGGCAAATGAATCTGGGGGAGAATTGAGGAAAGCACCCCCACTGTTTGGTGGGCCCTAGGCAGGTTTGTTATAGGCTCTTTTTTTTTTTTTTTTTTGAACAGGTAGTTCTTTTACATCATTTTTTTTTAACCTGAGCCCATCTCATTCTAGGGCTTTACTCTCTAAAAGTCCCTAGAAAAGAGAGAGTCCTCGGCAACCTGTTCAGTACCCCTTTTATCCCTCTCTGAGACAGAGTCTTTTACTTTCTCAATAAATACATCTTATTTTTAACCTCCATTGTTCCTAAAATCCATCCTAAGGTTTTATAGAACATGAAATCGTACCCGACATAGTAGGTTGGCACTTTAATTTTCTTATATCCCCCACAGATGTAAGCAAAAGAACTTTTAGTAACCTCCCTCCACAATGAAATCCGGCCTCGCGTCCCCCCCAGGAGGGGCCCGTGGAGTTAGCTCAGAGGTTCGCCAGGCGGGTTGCGGAGTTGGGATGGGCTGGGCACGCGTGGGTCACCGAGTTTGCAGAGTTGGGATGGGGTCCTCCCCGCCCCCTCTCCGTCTCAGCCCCCGAAGGGACTGGAGTAGAAGGGGGGGTGAGAGGGAGGAGGTGCCCCGGAGTCCAATAGGATTAAGTCAGACTGCCACTCGGTTGGGGTTGGAGCAGGTTGAGCTTTTACGGGTAAGAGTGACGGGCTCCGGTAAAGCTGGAGTTAAAAAGGGGCTTACCCATTTCGGGGGATCTTCACATAAGCCTTGCCACACCACAATGTAAGGTTATTGGTCAGGATGTCCCTGTCCCCAAGGATGGAAGATTACCGTCCTAATAGCTTGAATAAGTGGGAGGTGGAAAGTCCCCTCTGGCAGCCATGCCACCTGAAATGTAGGCCACTCTGACGAGCAGAACATCTGCCATTTACCCTTTTTGACAGGTAAAGAAAAATTATTAGCCCTTTCTCGTATTTCCGACCAATGATCTAGGGTGAGAGAGGGAGGGGTAGATGTTGTCTGTCCCATGGTGGGAGCTGTGGAGCAAAATAAGGTTAGTGGCACCAAACAAACAAAGACGAATGAACACAGACCAAGACAACAAACATATGCCGGCTTAATGACTAACTGAATGGTGACTCCACCACAAGACAAAAACTTCCTCAGAGGAGGAGACAGGATCTAAGGAATGATTAATGGTGACCCCACCACAAATTAGGCTCAAAAGAGCCTACGATCCCCAGGGTGTCCCCCAGGGGAGTGACTCGTGACTCAGAAGCCCGGAAGCGAGCCACTTGGACCAAGAACTCACGCGTCTCAGTGCCAGTCACAACAAAACTAGGCGATCGCAAAGGGAAAGTAAGACAGAGGGACAGAGAAGAGAGGTAGAAACGGCCGTACTCACCCCAAGAGGTGGCTGTTGAAGTCTCCCGATGCTAGGGGTCACCCCTATCTCGGTGGGACCTCCAATGTAAGTTTCGAGACGCCCGCACGCCCGCCGCGTGTAGGGAGAAGCCAACAGACGTCCTCTCATGCAATATGCAAGGGGTTTTATTTGTCATCCAAGCATACGTGAGGCCCACTGAACACGCAGGAACAGAGAGCCACGAGGCATGCCTGAGCATGGCTTTTAACACTACAGGACAAAGGAAGGCAGGGCTTTGGCAAGCGCGGTTACAGAAACAGAAGGCATTGGTTAGTTTACATGGCTTTCTACATTCATTGGAGGTTGTGACTATAGGGTGGTCTAGAGTTGGGCGGTGGAGGGTGTTTCCTAATATGGGCAGTAGATGCCCAGGGAAGGTACATTCCATAAATTCCTTAAACACCAGATGGGGTTGTTTCTACCTTGCAACCCAGGTTTTCTAGTCAGCTTTATCCTTGTCTGAATTTAACCTAGGCAACTTTAAACTGTAACGGCTCAATTCCCAGAATATTGGGAGGAGATGAGCGGCATGGAGCAGCGCAGACCATGCACTGTTAATAAGAGAAAATTTCTCTTACAGTGACTGCAAGTAAGTTTTCTTTAGATTTATAAGAGTTTTCTTATAAATGCATGACACTGTCTCTGAGTAATTGGTGCCTAATAAGTAGTTACAACTTCCTCCACTTTTTATTAGTTAGAGACAAAACAGTCACCAAATAGACTCATTTGTAGATGGTTGTCATTCTCAGGATGAATCTGTAAGGACTTCTCTGGGTCCAAGATCAAAATTAAATTCATTTTGGCAGAGACTCTACAGTCAGCTTGATCTAGTTCCAGATGATATTCCAAGGAAAAGATGAAGCCCTTTTCTGAAGTGCCCTGCTTTTCGAGGGTCAGAGATTATTCCCAGATATGCCCTTGGCAATCACCTAGAATGTCAGGGTGCTCAGATGTATTATCTACCGTTTTAAACAGTATCTGCCTGTGACCATCAGACACGAGAAGCCATGAAAGGTGACTTAAGAATCCCAGTGTTAGGACCAAGGGTTTAACTCAGCAGCACAAGTGCCTTCCTGGCAAGTGCAAGGTTGTGAGTTCAATCCCCAGTAAAAAAAAAAAAAAAAACTACAGGAGAGAAGACTTGACTAAAATTAGATGACTTTAGTAAAAACATAATTAACATTCCTAGAATTTTTACAACACAGTTGGACTTTACATATGTTGGCATGTATTGTCTCTTGTATAATTCTCATTGCTCCAACTTTTTTAAAATAAGCCTGATGTCTGGAGCAAATTTTGTTTTAAAAGCATTTTACATTTTCTTCATGCAGCCCTGAAACATCAGATCAGAAACTATTATGTCCATTTTACAAAAGAGAAAGTTGAAATCAGAAGTCTTCTCAGATTCCAACCTCTCAATCTAGTTGCTACTGAAACATACCCATAAAGGAACAAGTTGAACCAATTTCAGCAAGAAAGAAAATTTGGATACTCAGCCAGTTTGTTTTATTATACGCATTACTGTACTCAAAACAAAACAAAACAAAAAAGAACAAATAAAAATATATTGCCATCATGTGGGCACCAGGAATTAGACTTCCTCCTATATAGAAGAAGAAAATAATATATTTTATTTCCCATTAAGAAGAAAACAATATATTTCAAAGAAAATATCACAACATAGAAAAGTACCATGTGTCATCATCCCCTATAAAATCCACTGTGAGATAAAATGTCTTTGTAGACTTGT
Source organism: Hydrochoerus hydrochaeris (assembly GCA_004027455.1). Lineage (NCBI taxonomy): Eukaryota > Metazoa > Chordata > Mammalia > Rodentia > Hydrochaeridae > Hydrochoerus > Hydrochoerus hydrochaeris. The sequence goes on along the minus strand of PVLA01015181.1, from coordinate 19,515 downwards.
AATAAACTGAAAGTTATTAAATAAAACAGTCAGTAAGAGAATTGAGTTCTCAGATCACTTACAACAAGCATCAAGAAAAGATTCATTGCCAACTTCTCAGTGACAGCAAACAATTAACATTTGGTGATAAGATTAATTATAGTAACTTAATAATTTATTTTATCAAAAACTCTGGCATCACAGTCTGGATCATATTTTTAGAGGAGGATAATGCACTTTTAATTTCTAAATTAATCTTTGCAAAGAACTCAAAGCCCTCTGCGATATATAACTTGGATTTATACTAATGGCCTAAAGGGCAGCTGCCACCCAGTCAAAGGAAGGCAACCGGAAAGAAAGGAATCGAAGATCGTCAGGATAATACATCTACATGGCACCAAAATTGATTAATTGTGCTCGTGCCAAAGCAATCTGAATATACTAGCAGGATCTGAAGCTGCATTAAAATATGGTCTCTCCAAAATGATCTAATTTTCTGGCGAAGTGGAAATAAATTCATCAAGTTTGTCTTGCGGTAGCCACACAGTGTGAGACAGAGGTGATACTTGTATCAGACTACAATTTGGTATGGATTTAACTTTTTTATTTTCATGTCCGACTTCTATATCCTCTATACAGGCATTTTACTTGTCACTTTTTTTTCTCTAAAAGTGGGGATGTGGCTTTGCAAGAGGCAGTAAAATTATGAGAATAAACTGGAAGAAATGTTTTGGATAAAGAGCTGGCAACATTTAAAGCAATTTGCTCTGGTATGAATTCATCCCTGTGCTAGCACAGTCTCAGATCACAAAGTAGATGGCTGGTAAAGTTGATGGAATATTGATTCCAGCAGGAAAATACGGGGCTATAAAACAAAAGATGATTAACATGAAATCGTTGAGTCAAGCAAACTCTTAATAGACTGGGAGTTGTTAAATAACCGAGAGTGGGTAAGAGGATGTAGTTCTCTGATCGCATATAACTGAAATCTTTTCACTAAGTATTAAAATTCTCTGGTGTGTTTTTCCTTTCCTATATATTATCAATCCATATTCACCCAGTGAAAAAGATCTGAAATTAATATGTAGGGGAAGTAACCAAATCTGGGACACATCATGGGTCAGAGGTAACTTGAAAAATAATGACAATAAGGTCTTAAAAACTTATAACTGCAATGCAAAAATAAAGCTTTTTTATTTCTTACATTTCACAAATTCCCACTAACATTTTACTACTATACTAAGTACATCTTTTTTTAATAAATGCTGCTACAGTGCAGTTTTATAGGTTGATTCATTGCTTAAAAATATGCAGAACTTGATGAACAGATAAATTATTAAAACTTTTTTTAATTTCTAGAAACAAGTAGTTTTCCAGTCAAAATCACCTTCCCAAGAAAACACTTACCTTGCTCCCTCCACATACATGCAGGACCAGAGCCACCACCACCACTATCACATCACCACCACGGCCATCAACATGATTCCTAGTAAGTTTTACTACCAAAGAGGTTTCCTTCACCCAGAGGAGCAGGCATTCCAGACACCTTAATGGTTTCATTCCATTAAAAAAGAAGCAACTCTTCTGAGTTAGAATCAAAGCTGTTAGGGGAGTAACTATAGAGCTTACTGGGTCAGGTCAGCCTCTCAGAATCAGTGGATATAGGGACAACCTTAGCTCTCCACATGCCAGCCTGAGAAGCAGAAGTGCTGATCTCAGTTAAACAAGTTCATGTTCCTGCTGATGGAAGAACTTTTCTCCACAAAACTTTAAAGGTCTGGCAGTACATGCAGATAAAAAGTTAAAATATGAGAATATTGAAACAAGGTTCGCAATGAGAATCGTGCTTTAGTATAGCTTAGAATTAACTTCATAAATGCAAAATAACTCTGATGAAGTCTTCAGTCATTACTATACTATGCAAACTATAAATCATTGAAAACATTTTTGACATTAGCAAGATTGTATGGAGAGACTAATTATACCAGGCAAGTAGATCCAAGTATTTTTCTGGATTTTTTTCCCATTCTGTTGTATTTTAGAATGGTATTTCCCATTGTTAAGGGAAATAAAACACCTTCAGAGATGGAGTTGCTGAAAAAGTCTTAATGTGTGAATGAGAAAAGATGCATGAAAGCCCTTTGTAACTTAAAAGTGTAACATCAGCAGTTCTCAATGGTCATGGCAGGAGAGAGGGAAGAATGTTTGGCCTTGGATTGAAGGCCCAATTCTGTACAAATACTATGTAATGTTTTCCTGTTTTTATTTTCACTTTGGAAAGCAGTGGTTATGACCTCAAGCTTCGGACTGAAACTGACCTAAATTTGAACCATGGCTCTGCCACTGACTAACAGTTTGATCATAAACCACATATTTAACCTCCCAAAGCCTCCAGATATGAAAAATATCTAAAATTCAAGTGATGATGTTCACCTTATGGGCTAAAAATAAGCACTTAAAATATACATGTTCTTTTTGAAAGCACTTAACACATTATTTGACACAAAGCAAACCCTTATTAAATGAGTGTCACTATTCTTATCTTACCATGAAGTTTTTTTACCATATGGATTGACCAAAGACAAAAATTCCTGGTAATAATGGTCCCAAAGACCTTTTTTCCTGGGTTATCTGCAAACAAATTGTACTGGAATAGAAGCAAGAAGTCACTTGTAATCTGGTCAATATCTTTCTGTACACTATATTTATTGTGAAAAACTTTAAGACATCAGACAAGGTCAAACCACATTCAGAGCCATTTCTCTCTACATCCTTTCTTATGTTAACACTTTTTAGACTCTCTCTGGACAGCATCACTCCCCCATTCCAATGGGCCAAAGCAATGAGCCCACTTACAATATAAATATGGCAATCCTTCTGTAACTCCCCTCTAGAATTTGTTCTGTACAGTCAGAAACAAGTGTTTCAGGCCTACAAATTCTAAAATAGTTTCTTGCAGTCTGGTTTTGTTCTTGGAAGTCAACATTTCCCATACCTGGTTTCCCTGTTTCTTTTCCTCCACACTAAGGGAACAAAATTATCCAAAGACCCCTTTCCTCCTAACTCAGAGGCACTGTCTGTGTAACCAGGGGGACTGAGGGGGTGTTCTTCACAGTGCTCTGCAGCACTTGTGTGTCAGTGTGAGCAAGTCTGTGTAATCATATACCCTGAAGGTTTACACTGCATTTTCAGGCTTATTTCCTTATTAGAGGAAACAGGGCAGCTGCTTCTCTGAATGCAACAATGGGAAATGCCAATTGGTGAAAGGTGTTTCATTTCAAAAGCTGTGGTTTACAGGCAACAAGGACATAACAGGAACAACTTATAATGCAATTTCAATCCCACCTTGACTCTGGAGTTGCCCTTAAAGATTCCTACCATTCTAGCATGCTTTAAAAAGTGAAGGATTGTTTGTAACATTGTTTGCTACCTACTGAGACAGCAGATGCCAGCACTGCTGAAACCGATACAGGCTACAGTACAGGTGCCTTGGCCCCTTGTGCCCTGACACCATATGGACATTTTATATCTGGTCACCTATAAACTGAATGGCTGCCTAGAATTATACCATAGACATTAAGCACACATCCCCTGGATAAGTGATTAGAGAAAGATAAAATGTTTTCCTAGGACTCAGGAGTCTTTTATTTTCAAAGCACTCCTGACTGCCAAACTCAGCAGAAAACACCCCTTCGTAGACTGAATGTACATCATTTGTTCGCACTGATTCCTAAGATACTGTTTCAGGTATCTTTCTTCCCCTGATATTTACACAGGGAAGGAGATAAATGGCTAGAAGAGGAGTCACACATCCTAATGGCCCCTACCTTTGTACCCTACACATTCCCCTTGAAAATGCCCCCTCCCTAATCCTTCATCCTATATTCAATAGGGAGACAGAGATAACAAAGATGACAGTAATTATTACTCTCTCAGTTCCACTTGCCTTTCTTCACTATATCCAGTAGCCCTACTCACAAGATAGAGGAAACTAATCCATCACTAGTTCAGATGTACCCATTAGGATGTGGATAATTGTAAATATGTCCAGTTTTAAATTATTGATAATTTGATTTCCTTAAATCTGGGTCAACAACGCTGAGAACAGAAGGCTAACAAATCAGTCAGCAAGAAGGGGCAGCAGTCAGCAGTAGGTGTGCAGCTATGAAAAATAAGGTGTACAGAGAGCTGGTAGCCTACATATCTGAAATTTAGATTGTCAAAATATGTAAATAAATTGTACCACCAGCAGGTTCTTTAATTTTTGTGTAATTAAGATTCAAAAATGCCTAATATTTGAGAATATTTTCTTTCTGCTCTTTTGTATTTAGTATATTATGCCTTTTAGTTCAATATATGCAACTATTTGAGACAAGACCTTGCTGTGTAGGCCAGGCTGGCCTCAAACTGAAGGAATCCCTCCTCCCTCACCTTCCCAAGTGCAACTGTGTGCCACACTACCATCTCAATGTAAGCAATTTAAAAGAACACTTTTGACCATAAGAGAGTAGTGAGCCATCTTAAATGTAATAGAATTCCCCTGGAGATGAATCTTTTTGCAAATGGAAAAGGAACCAAAAAAAAAAAATGCAAGAATCAGGGAGAGAAGAGATGAATAGGGAAAGTAAAAAGAATTGAGATGTTTTACATGCATGTACCACCTCATCATGATGAATGTAATCATTATGTTCTGAAAATATGTACTCCTAAAATTTTTAATTTAAAAAAAAAAGCTACAATCAGCTAGAAATAAGTGGAGGTGGCCATACCAAAGCTACTCACCCAAAACACCAATGAACAACAGTCCTTAATCTCTCTGATCATAAATATGGGTCTGGGTTTTTAAAAAGTAAAAAATTGTAAAAATCTCTGGAAAGGAAGCACATATCTACACTACCATGTAGATCTGACAATGTTATAATGTACATTATCAAGCAAATCCAAAAACAGAAACATTAAAGATAGCAAAAACATCTAACAGAGCTGATCATAATCACAAAGCTGTCAATTCTTTGGATTCTACATTTCATATAGTGGGATGCATGATATAACAACTTCTAAGAAGAACATTATCTGGAAAGTAGATACTCCCAGTTCCTGTTAGCTGATTCCTCTTCAGTGCAAATTTGTCTATCTAGTTTACCAGCTACTGCTATAATCTGTTTCTGTTCAAAATTTCTGCCCCAAATATTTAGACTTTTTTCACATCAGCCATCACTTCTCCAACCCCACTGAACTCACCAATTCTGATGCTAACAACTCAGAGTTCACACAGACTCCTCAGGTTAAAGGTATAATCCCTGAGAACTGCCTTCTACTTTTGATCACACCTGTAATAAGCCCTGTAAACTTCAGAGTAACTTGTTATGAATTGGAGGTCCCTACAATCCCCATCTTGCATGCAATGATTTGCTAGAACAGCTCACAAAATTCAGGCAAACAACTTATTCAGTGTTACTGCTTTATTACAAAAGATATTATGGGAGAAGACAAGATGGCCAATCAGTGAGCAACAAAATACAAAACCTCCTGAGGGGAAACAACTCATGCCAGAATAAAACACCCTGGAGCGACCCAGACAGAGGGAGATGGATCCTCTTGACACAGGAAGAAATTAAAACTTAAAAAAGCTCATCAAATACTTTGGGACTACAACTGAAACAGCTAAAAATTATGGGACACAGGATTTTCGCGGTGACCTGCTAAGTTTGAACCAGCTTGAATCCATGCCAGTAGGCAGAGCCACCCAAACTCATTCCCACCACCACTCACAGGAAGCACAGCAGTGCTGAAGTCTGGGGTTGGTGAGCCCAACAGAAAGCAGAGCCAGTGAAGGGACCTTAATTAATCCAGGGTCAGTGCTGGGAATGAGACCCCCACCCAAGGGAAGGGTGCGACCAAATGGCCAACATGTTGGAATCAGGCAGGAGGAGCCTGAACGGGGAGCAACAGTGACTTTAGTTGGTTCCTCACTCCCCAGAGCAGATTCGTGGGATTTTCTTGGACTGGGCCGTGCCCCTGGCCGGGACCCAATGAGCTGTCCCAAATTGATTCCCTGTGCCTAGCACACACTGACCGGGTGAATGCCCCTGAATTTTGGCTGGCCCAGTGGGGAGGGGCAGGCATACATAGCCACTGCTTACACCTCAGTGACAAGAGCAAGCAGGACAGGGAGGAGGACCCTTGCCAGTGTGCTTCAGAGGAAACGTGGCCAACAGGGAAGGGGGCTGGGACCTGCACTGTAACTGTGTAGAGGAAGCCAGGGCCATGACAAGAGAGAGAGGCAAGAGGAGGCCCCCAGCCCAGAAGCCTGAGAGCACTGATCCAGGAGAAGGAAAAACAAGGGAGACTGAGGGCCACAAACACACATCAGACATGGCTTCAATGGACATTAAGAGATATCTTCAGAACCTTGTAGATGAGCTCAAAACTGAAATATTAAATCAGGTAAAGCAGGATATGAGTAGAGTAATAAAAGAAATGCTCTCAGGAAGCATCTCTCAGGAATATACAGATGGAAGGGAAGAACACAAAAAAAAGGAAAGAAGGTTGGAACTTTGGGCACTGGGAGAACAGGAGGCCTACTCACCGCCCTGGTGAGTAGCTGGGGGCCTGGCAAGCCACTGGTGCACCAGGGTGGGAAAAATCAGCGATTCCTGAGCGCTGCATCATGTTGGAACTTTGGGCACTGGGAGAACAGGCCGCCTACTCGCTGCCCTGGTAAGCAGCTGGGGCCCTGCCAGTGCACAGGCTAAGAATCAGGCATTGATCCACCCCCCCCCCACCATTAACAAGTCAGCACTGGAGGTCTGAGTATCTTTTTGGAGGATGAATGCATACAGAGTAGCAAGTAAGGGGGATTTCCTTCTACCATCTCTTTGAAGGCAAATATTTGGCAAATATTTTTATCACTGTTTTGCTCAGTTTTGATTAATGGTACTGCTTTATTCAATATTCTGTTTTTAAAAGTTCGATATTTCCTTCCATTTTCCTCTACCGGATTAAAAGAAAAGCTAAAGTGAACAAAATGCGCTGTACTATTGAGCCCATTGCTCGTGTCCTTGTGACCTGCTCTGAGGTTCTGTGGTAGTTTTACTGCACTGTGGTTGCATGGGTTTGTTCTGTCTTGTTCTGCTGTATTTTGCTACCTTCAAAAAAAAAAAAGTAGAGGAAAATTAACAAAATACCTCCAAAAAATCTCCCAACTCCTCCAAAGCTGATCCATGGATTATGGATGAGGAGAAACTCAAAAACAAGGCAACAGAATTATATAAGGTGATTAAAAGTATATAACAACAACAAAACAAGTCAGTAAGGTACTGAGCAACCTGAAACAGGACATAACTAAGCATATAATGGACTTAAAAAGTAAAAAGAAAAGAAAGTGCTCTAGAGGATATGGCTGCATGTATGTTTAAGTATGTAGGATTGAAAACCATGTTGCTAAGTTGTTACTGGATCATTGAACTTCTTTGCAGTCTCACTGTTTGAATGTCCACTTTGTATGCTTTAATTTTGTAACTTTAACAACTAGGTCTAAGAAGACAATATGTAATTTATCAACTAGTGATTTCTTACTGCTTTTTTTTCTGAAATTCTGCATTGTTTCTACCCCTTTTTCTGTTTTGCTTTTTTTCCTCTTTAAATAAAAAATAATAATAAAAAAGGAGAGAAACATTTGATAAAGAATATAAAAAAATATAGAATACATGAAGCAGATTCAAAGAGACTACCAGGAAATTTAAAAACTCCATTGAAAGCTGGCAAAACACTTTAAAAGAAACTAAGGATAGACTATCAAAACTTCAAGACAAGTTTGCAATCTGTGATCATGAAAGGAAAGCTCTCTTAAAAATAACAAGGAAACAGGCAGTAACAATACAAAGGCTAGAAGATGACAAGAGAATCTACAATTTAAGAATAAGAAATGTGAACGAAGAAGCAGGAAAACATACAGATGAATTACAAAGGCTATACACAGAAATAATTAAGGAAAACTTCCCAAGCATGGGAAAAGAAAATAACATTCGGTTGCGTGAGGCATACAGAACTCCAGCCACCTACGACCAAAACAGATCTACACCCAGACATATAATAATCAAGATACCAGAAATTCAATATAAAAACAGAATATTAAAAGCTGTCAGAGAAAAGAAACAGATTACCTATAAAGGCAAGCCCATCAAAATCATGGCTGACTTCTGGACACAGACCATCAGATCAAGAAGAGCTTGGAGCAAAGTATTCCAAGCCCTGAAAGAAAATAATATCCAGCCCAGATTTGATGTACCCTGCAAAAAATGTCACTAGAAATTAATGAACAAACAAGATGCTTCCATGACAAAGAGGACCTGGGGGAATTTGTGACCACCAATCCAACCCTACTGAGAATACTGAAGGACATTCTAGAGAGAGGAAAAAAAAATAACAGGATTTCAGGAACAGTGGCAGAAAGGCCTCAATGAGTGGGGCAGGCAGTAGAATGAAAGAAAACTAGACAAAGGCAAAAAAAAGCATAGCAAAAATGAGGCAGAGAAGGATAACTAGAAACTCTAACATAGATGATCTTGATATGCTATATTGTTAATAGTGCACTGGGATTTAAAACCCACATTACTCCCACTACTCTGCTTAGATGTATTATATTCTGTTCCAGTCATTCTACCTGTACTAGATTTGAGGGCACAGACAGTAATCCCGAAAATAACAGGATATAGTACAGTAATCATCCTTAATTTACTATTAACTTAATCTAAAGCTCTGTAAAACCTACACAGTTTTACCATGACTGATTGTAATCAAATCTGGTTTGTTAGATCACTGTTTTGTATTGATAGATTTTATTCAAAGCTGTTGTGATTGATAGTATCAAGTCTGAGAGTATAGGCAACTGCACTTAAGATGACAAGATCCACTAGAACATCCACTCTGGTTTGATTATTACCTGCCTTTGAAGTTTTATACTGTCTACAATGTTTTATTTTACTAATATTGTAATACTGCTATACTCAATTATACTGCTATATTCAATTATGCCTGATGATATAGACATTCTATTGAAGATAATAAGAAACAACACAGTAATCATTGTAGATCACGTTGTACTGTGATTTTATATGACTTTGTTTTCACGTTTTTATAGGAATTTGTTTTGTTTTGTCTTGCTAAGTTTTGTTTTTCCCTATAATACAGAAAGCATAGAAATACATGTAGAGATTCATGCATGTGTAGCTGTCTACACTCTCACTATTTGTCTATCTACTTTGTATGCTTTAATTTTGTAACTTGAACAACTATTTCTAAGAGGACAATATGTAATTTATTAACTAATGATTTCCTGTTTATCTTTTTTTGGAATTCTGTATTATCTCTACCCTTTACATGCTTTTGTTTCTCTTTAAATAAATAAAAAAAAAGATATTATGATGGACACATAAGCAACCTGATGAACAGCTACCTAAAGCAAGACCCAGAAAGGTCTGGAATACAAGAGACTTCCCAATGAGGTCAAGCTTTTTCTGGTACTTGGATGGATTTACTGGTCTGGATGCTCTCACAACTCCATAGTTCAGGGGATTTTATGCAGGTTTAATTATGTAAGTGTGTTTAATTAAATCATTCACTGTTCATGATTAACTCAAACTCTATCTCTTCTCACCTTTTTTGAGAATGGAGGCTGAGGTTGAAAGTTCTAACCCTTTAATTGTATGTTTGGTCCCTCTGGCAATCAGCCCCCACACTGAATCTATGTAGGGGCTCAGAAAGAGACATCTAAGCACAAATTAAGTTATAAGCTGAAAATGGCATAGTATAAATAATAAAAATGTTCTTCTCATCCCTATCTCTCAGGAAATAACAAAGATTTTAAGAACCCTGTGCCAGGAACCAGGGATGAAGGCCAAATAGGTATACCCTTTATATCACACATCAGACTGTTTAGCACTATAGTTAACTCAAACAAAAAGTCTTAATCTGAGTCTATCAGCAATCCAAATATCAAAATTTAGCAAGCTGTGGGCTATACTTAGTGAATAAGGAACCTTGGACTTAAAGGGTTGACTTTGATTTTTTGTCTCATATTACCAGCATTCAGTCATTTCCTCTGCTTGCTGGGATCTAGGGATTCAAAGCCAAACAAGACACAAGTGCCCTACTCTGTGTATCCCAGGTAGAGACTGGGATAGAGAAATATGACAACTTGTAACTTAATGATGGATGAAATCAGTCAGAAAAACATGGAGCCTTAAACGTAGCAGAGTGGGCAATGGTTAGGTTCTTTCTTTCATTACTGAGTGCCTAGATGGCAGTCATTAGGGCAGCAAGAAGACCTTCTTGAGTACCCTGAAATCAGTTAGTTTATGGATTCCCCTCTGTCCAGCTGCAGCTGTGTGAAGGTGTCTCACTGCACTACCAGCATTTGGCCCGCATTAACCATCTCCAGCCACACACTCACCAGAACTCAAATACTCTGCCACCTACAAATCAGAAAAATGTTCTCACTCAGTCCCCCTAAATCAGCTTAAAACCATATGACTTACTCTCCCCAGGATCAGCCATAATCAAATTGCTAAATAGCCCACATGCACTGAACTTCCTTATGTTTTCTTTTAGCTACCAGTCTGCCCAGCCACGCCCCCATCCCCTGTTCTCCCAGGCTGGCCATTCAGGGCCCTGTGGCTACAGCCTAAGCTCTTACCTTTCTTCCTCTAAAACTTTTTCGCTCACTTGCTTCCCTTGTTTCTTCCATTGCATCAGAAACCTGCCCAAAATAACATCTGGTCAATTTAAGTGAGATTAAGGCATTTTTTTTGAATTCTGAATACTAATTTGTGTTCATAAAGGGCATTCTAAGAAAACTTTCTATACCGTTTCATAGATGTTTCCCACTTTAGTATGTTACAGGCAATAGTAATCTCAAATGAGGACTAGAAAAGAAATCTAGATATAAGCACAAAGCCACATGCCTATATTTCCAGCATTCTGGAACACTGAGACAAGAAAACCACAAATTTGAGCCCAGCCTGGGCAGTTTAGGAAGACCTTGTCTCAACATAAAAATACGCAAATAAAAAGGCTAAAAAGAGCTGAGGACATAGCTCAGTTGTAAAGGCCCTGGAGACTAAAAATGAGAGACAGAGAAATGGAGAGATTAGTAATTAGGAGCAGCAGGTTTAGAAGCACGCAATTTGAATTAGAATCTCTGCTTCACCATTTTTGAGGGTAGCCTGACTTTTCTGAGCTCAGTTTCTCATCCGTAAATTGGGAGCCATAACACATAATTCAGAGCACTATTATAAATACTAAATAATCCAATATATGAAAGAAATCTCAAATAATGTTTGGTATGTAGTAAGAACACAAAGTCAGCTATTATGTTGCTATCTGCAAAATTGGCTATATAATTTGTGAGGCGATAGCAAAATAAAACACAGACCCCTTGTTTAAAAATTATTAAGAATTTCAAGACCACAACTGCAGACCATTAAATAAACTGCAGTTCCCTTCTAAACACAAAGGCCTGTGTGATTGTACAGGTCACAGTTCCACAAAGCCAATCCTGACACTCAAGTTTATGGCAAAACTGTATCTCTGACCCTTGACTTCAAGGACTCTTCTGGGACTCATTAAGACAGCACCATGAAAACCCACCTTTCACTTGCCCCTGAGAGAGAGGACACTAGCAAGAAAAATAGGTAGCACTTTTCAAACACACAAATACAGTATACTACTATTTTTTAAATTCCTGTTTTGTAAGAAGCAATCATTTGAACAAACTTTTTGATGGAAGATCTGGAACCAAAAATACCTTTTCTATTTCATTAAGCTGTTCTTCAGTGGCAAAATTTCACAATAAATTCATGTTGCTCACTCACTATAAACTCCTGCAGACAAAAACTTTTTCTAAATAAAAGGAAAGTTTACAACAGCAAAGTATATTTATAAGAAATTTTTATTTCTTCTGAGATTTAAAAAAATTTAAAACTATAGTTCTTTAGATTCATTTCTTTTTAAAGCCATATCCTTTACTGTTTAATTTTAAAGCCATATCCTTTACTTTAAGTTTAAATTGCCTGTCAAGCCATAAGAAATAGAAGCTAAACCCAGAGCTGAATAAACCAGTTTTGTTTTCATCTGCAATTATAGTTTTTTAATCTTTTTCACCAGTTCAACCTCTGTTTATTTTATCACTTATAATCAACTCTCTGCAATTCACCATACAAATGTTATTAAATGCCTTTATTGTAAAGATCTAAATTCTAATGAAATAAAACTATGTCACCAATGCAAATAGGTTCTTTTCCCACTCCCAGATCACTGGTTGTAAATCATGATATGACAGTATATATCCAGAGGCTGAATCACTGGTACCAGTCCATGTTATTTAGTACCAGTTCAACAAAATCTTCATAAATCATATTCTTTTTTTTTCACTTCACTTCACATCTCAGCAAAAATGCATTCATTTTCCAGATGCATCATTTCCAGCAGTATTCATTTTCAAACCTAACTTGCTGGCCAATCTATTCATTCAGATAATAACTTTTGGGGAGATAGTATTTGAATACACTGAATGAAAGCCAGAAATTTTTTAGCACTCTCTCATCCACTATATCACCTCTGAGAAAAATTTGATAGAGCCTTATATATTCTTAGGTTCCAAATCTCTTTTATTCCATGAGCTTAATATCATATTGAGTCAATTTTGGATCACTTAAGCTCTGGTTCCATTCTGTATCCGTAACTCTCTATTTCGGTTGACAATGATAGTATTATATTACTTTTCAGGCCTAGGAAATAAAAGTGACAAACTTAAAAAATTTAATGTACTTTTTACAATTTTCAAAAGCTACCTTTTAACAAACTGCCTCTGGGAGAAAATTATTACAATTTCATTTTTAAAAACACTCTTAATTAGCACAGAAATTTAAAATTCCATGGTCTTGAAAAATCCTCTTAACAAGCTGTTTTTATTAATAGATAATTTTGATTAATAATGATCTTTATAGACTGTTAGAAGGAATACTTCCCACCCCTATCATTAACTTCTTGGGCACTATTAAAAGGTAAGAGAAATCATAATTAGCAGATAGTTTTTAAGTTTTCCTGTGCACAATGCAATTATCTTGATTTTTTCACATAACTTTGAATGCTAGGCACAGGCACAGAGGTGACATTAAGAGAGCTGATATATAACTTCTTACCCCCTTCCAAGTAGCATTCCTGCAAGGCAGTCAGAGGGTTTGTACCTGTAATTCCACACCACAGCGGCAAAGTGAACATTGACCCACAACCATGCAATGCAGAGCATATAACTTAGACAAGAGATGCCCAGTGAGCAACTCAAGTATAATATTCTACAAGTCTCCTCTATTTCCCAAATAGACAAGAGGGGCACTTAAGAGGAAGGGAAAAGACCACACTTGGATTTTCCACCACCCTGTGAACTTACCTAGAACTAAGACCATGTACTACAATCCCAGCACGTAACATAGTGCCAAACAGATGGCTGCATGGATAATTTAAGGAAAAGTTATTCAGCTGGTCTTTTCAAAACTGAAAATCACCACTGTCTGGTGAAATAAGACTCTGAAAAAGATTTTCAACAGGGACCAGCACAAATGTCACGCTTAGGTAGAGATGACAGTGGAAGACTGCTGACATCTGAAGGATTGAGGTGGGTGATTTAAAAAAAAAAAAAAAAGGAAACAAGTAGCAATATTGGAAAGGTACCAAGACCAATTTCTTTTACTCTGCAGTTTTTACCAGGGCTTCCCCTCCAGGGCAACCATTTTAGGCAGATCCAAAGTATCTGTTGGAAACATGCTTCCAGTATTATCAGTGGCCCCAAAATGATGGAGCATTCAAAGTGCAGACAGTTGTGACCATGAATGATATTTGATCATCACTTATGGGAAGTGCAAGAGCATTTTCTGTTGATGAATAATTCTTCTTCTTCTTCTTCTTCTTCTTCTTCTTCTTCTTCTTCTTCTTCTTCTTCTTCTTCTTTTCTTAGTTCCAAATTTACCTGGACCTCTGAATTTCTCTCTCCAGCCAACAACCCTAAAGTTGCCTCAAGGACTCTTTCAGAGACTGCTTAAAGAAGATAATAAGCAAAGGTGTTCATTCAAATGACTTACCAGCTGAGATCAACAAATGGCATTTTTTAGGACACACTGAACAAAATCATCTTCCTTAAAAATATATGATGAAACTGCCATGTTTTATGCTGAGCAAAAGAAAGACACGAATGAGTCCATATTCTTTTATTCCATTTCAGTAAAATAAGGAATACTAAACCTGTGGTGATAGAAAACCAAATAGTACGTTATTGGAGCTGGGAAATGGCTAGAGAGGAGAAACTGACCATGGGCAAGAAAGACTGTTCTGGGGTGACATTCATGCTGCATACCCTGGCTACAATGGTGCATAATTTATCAAAGCATATTGGTCTCTACCTTTTAAATGCATGCTTTTTATTGTACAGAAATTTTATCTCCATTAAGTTGATTTTTAAAAAGAAGTTGTTTTGTTTAAAAATAAACTCTGATAGCTTTGGGACAGCCTTAAAATGCTCTAGTACTGATATCCAACACTAGGATATGCATAAGCAACCAAGTCTGTATAACTCAGTACAGGACAAAAAGAAAGGCCACCCTCAAACACGTAGTATACATGACAAAACAAGCTAGAACAGAGACATCTCTTTGCCAGATTCACATCTGATTTTCATTAACACCAAAGCAAGAGAGAGTGAAAGTAAATATTAATAGCCAAAATGGATACTATATTTATTTTCTTGATTATTAATTATGTTTATGCTTCCCTATGGAAAAAAAGTACATATAGTCCTCTTTATATAGTGTATATTCACTCATTTTTCCCTATTAATTCTTTTTTGTCCATGAAAATCTGGAGTAACAACTCCTATTGTACCTAATGAGGCCATGTAAATTCAACAGATAATGACAAGACCTATCTAGAAGCCAAACTAAATAGGTCTGACCAGTGCCCCTTGAAGCATAGTTATCTAAAGACCTCGCTCTTATTAGGGATGGCATATTTTGTTTCAAGGATGAGTGCAAAGTATCCTAAATCAAATAGCAGTACTAAGAGGGCCCACTTGTCTGTAAGTTGACAAAAAGGATTTTGTTCATGCAATATCAATTTCGTCCAAACACAGGCCATTCTTCCTTTGCACATCTTTCATATACAACATATTCAGTGCCAAACTATTGTCCCAAATTGCCATTTCACTCATGGGTTCTGAGGCTCCAGGAAGTTAATGTTTCACAATTAATTAGAGGCATTGTTTTAGGCAAATAAAGAACCTCTTCAGACCTCATCTAGTCATTGTTTCTATTTATTTGTCAGAGTTCTCATTACATTTGTGCATTATTTTTCAAATTTTATGTAAGTTTTTAGCACATATATTTTCCATCATGGTTTATGTCAGTGGCTCCCAAGCCTCATGCAATTATGTGTTTGTGATTGTTCATTGTCTAGCACTTGGATTGGTGGTGTGAGTGCCACACCCGCCTAGGGGAGGAGCCAGGATATGATGAAAGGGCAGGAAGAAGGTGAGTGTCTCTCTCTCTCCATTTTCCGCCTAGGTGTTTGTTGCTGCCATGAACTGTGGCCCCGCCATGCCACCCTGCCTTGGACCCAACTGAGTATGGACTGAAACCTCCAAGAACTGTAAGAAACAAACCTTTCCTTCTTTCATTTTGGGCATCAGGTATTTTGTCACAATGACAAAAGTGAAAAGTAACTAAGACATCCTCAAAGTTCACTAAATTTTAAGAGACTTAATATGAATTACTTGCATATCACTTCCAAGATCCCCATTGCTGAGCCTTTATTGGTTTCTTCTGGAGCTGTCATGACTTCCTGAGTCTTTGTCATCCTTGTGTCTCTATTAGTTTATGTGCATTTGAGGAGACAGGTACCTTTTCTGTCTAGGACAGACCTTCATCATCTAGCATGCCCTGAAATTCTAGATGGGCTAGCAAGTAACAATCTTGGTAAGCAGAGCTTACTTCAGTTCCTCTACATAGCTGGGCTATTGTATTTGCTCTGAGTTCAGATGAAACAGGTGGCTATGTTTTGCTATCTTATGAGAACACTGGCTCAGTTTTGCAGTCAGTATGAGCTGCTGAATAGGTAGTCACCTCTGAACAGGCTGGGTCCCTGGGGTATTCTCAGGCAGGGTGACACTGCTATTTGAATTTAGCAGTTGAGTAGGTTTATAGGAGTAAATCCAATGTTACATAGTCACTGATCAAGATGAGTGGGATCAGCTGCTATGCTCAGTAAAAGCGCACAGTGGGAATTTGTCTCCTTGACTTCAGTGATGCCTTAGAATGAGCTCTAAGGCTGGCCTAAACACTGCATTCCTAGTATGGCAAATCTAGACATTAATCTTTCTCAGAATTTGTCATGGAAGGAGGGGAGTGCAGCAGGTCCCTGGGTTAAGGTCATCAAAGGATTAAAACTAGGTGGACTTTTCAACACTTCTAGTTCTGGTGGAACTTTTCACATGACCAGCTTGGCTTTACAGGTGAGTTATCTTGTTAGCCTGTCCCTCGGGTCAGGCACTATGAGACCAAGATCTTCCTATCTCTTTGGTCACTGCAAAGTCCAACTCCTTGCTTTTGGCTACTTGCTTCCAAGTGGCCAAGCCACATTATTTCCCCCTTGAAATTCCTTGAGGTGAGAGTAGGGTCTGCTTTTTAGAAAGCATCTCAGAATGCTAGAAAAGTAGACAGTCACTTCCAGGTCTCTTTTCTTTCTCCAAAAACCATCATCATGGAGAAATCCTCTTTGTATCACAACCATGTCATTTTAGTGGTGAGGGGAACAGCAATACAGTCAAAGTGTGTTAGTTTCTCTTAACATTTTCCTGCACTTTTTATTGCATTCTGTTAGCCTGAAGACCCAGTCATATTACCAAGTTTGGGAGCTTTACCAAAATATTCCAGTCTGTAGATAGTTACTAGCTCAACCTTCTGTGGAGATTAGTGATGCTTGAAACATCCTATTCCACCATCTTGCTAATGTTACTCCATATCACAATTATCAATTGTGCTTAATGCAAGTGTAAGCTTTAATAAATGTTACTCTATATCACAAGTGTAACTTTTAATGCAAATGTAAGCTCCAAGAATTTGGAAAGCACACAACACAATTGTACTGTAAGCTTCTAACAGATTTAAGGACCATCCACAGTATTTCTTAAGGAATATATTATATTGACATTTTAGCAAAGTGGTATTTCTATATGTAGATCACTTATATCTTTTGCCTACTAAATGCAGAAAGTTAGGGTGTGTTGGTTTTTAATAGAATGGCTGGAGCTAAATGGATTAAGTGTTCTTTCCATCGTATTCTCTCATAATCCCTCAAGTCCTAGAGCTACACTTATTTGTGACATATTTTGATTTACAAAATTGTGCTCTTCATGAATTAACTGTCTTAGGGCACAAGTTCAAAAAAAGTAGTCAGGAAATATGAATAATTTAAAAGATGAATTTGCAATCTGTTCTAAGGGTCAGTAAACTGGCCCCCTGCCAAAGCAAGGCAGGTGGAGAATTCTATGATGTGTGCATGAGAAGGCACATACTAGGAAGAATTTTGGTAACTGTCACCTAAAAGATTCCAGAAAATCTTAAATATTACCTGCAACTAAACACAAAATTACAATTTTATAGTAACTTTTTCAAAGAAAGTACATGTTGTATAATATCTTTAGTGAGTGTTTTGTCAATCTTGGTCTAAACATAACACTGAATTTGAACATGGAACCAGTTTCAATAAATATCTAAAGAGCACTTGTTATAAGCAGCTAGAAAGAGAATACTGATTGTACTAATATACTGGCTTGAAATGTGCTTAAAAATGTTACTCTGAACAAGTGAGGGTGGTTCTCTTTTAGTACTGTAACATTTATCGTTAGTCTCTCACAATAGCTACTTAAGTAAAAATGAATGAGTTTGCTGAATATTCTTGGCTTGCTTTTTTAAAAAAATTGAAAAACTAGCATTTTTGGAGTCCATCTACTTACAAGCTTAAAAATGCATTTTGGATCAATCAAAAATATTTACTGCATGCCCATCATTATCCTGGTAGGGAAATAGAGGAGAGAAAAACAGACATGGTCACAGCTTAATGGAGCATATAGTCTAGCAGAAAGACAGACAATAAAAAGGTAATCGCAAATAAAATACATATTCTAGTCTGCGATAAATTCTATGAAGGTAAAAGAAAATACATGACAAGACATAAATAAGAGGCTTAATTTAGAAGCCAGTAGAGGAAAGTACTACAGTAGGGGTCTTCAAGGATGTAACACTTACTGGGCATGAAGGATGAATAGAAGTCACTCA
Organism: Hydrochoerus hydrochaeris; assembly: GCA_004027455.1. Taxonomy (NCBI): domain Eukaryota; kingdom Metazoa; phylum Chordata; class Mammalia; order Rodentia; family Hydrochaeridae; genus Hydrochoerus; species Hydrochoerus hydrochaeris. The sequence continues at coordinate 1,153 of PVLA01015181.1, read as the reverse complement.
AGCAAAACGTAAGTGAGAGTTTCAAGGTAGAGGAATCAGCACCTATAAATAAAATCCTTAAATCAGACAAGGTCTTGACTTCTTCAAGGGACCAAAAAAATGCAGTGAAAGCAAGAGAAGCAACAAATTACTTTAAAGGGAGAAGAAATGTCCGTGGGCCAAAAAATGAAAAGGAAACTTAAACCCAGAATGGTAAACTGCCGCTGCAGCTGTAGTGTTCTTAAGTATTTAACCCAACCTGGAAGCTTGAATTTCATAGAGGGCACAGGAAGCAAGGTATAAGATCAGCCCAAAATGGAGTTAAAATTAAGATGCACAAATAAGGCCAGTCCTCAGAAATTTGAGGATATATATATAAAACCATCCATTAGCCAAAAAAGATGACAAAGAAATATGTCTTTCTTAATTTGGACTTAGAAAAATAAATAAATAGTTTTCCATGACAATAACCATCAGATTGACATCCTCTAAAATTGGAGTTTTAAATTATACTACATAGTAAGTCCAGAAAAGCACAAACCAAAAAACTATTTTAAATATTCCAGGGTTGGTTATACTTTGGATTGCCCAAGCATAAATTCTGTATAGAAGGATGCACCCTCAACATAAACCTTGTAAAAGTCTTGTATAAAGGCCATTTAAACATGTGTTCAATCCAAAACATAAAAACCATAAGATCTAGCAAAAATAACCAGCAGCAGGATTAAATCTCCAAAGACTTCAGATATTACAAATGCAGGATGCAATATAAAACAAGTATTTTTATAAAGTACTATAAGTACTATACAAAATAAGTATTTTTAAATTATTTAAATTATTCTAAGAAGAAACTGAATTCATAAAGTGGAAACAAGGTTCTACACAAAGAAGGAAAAGCTGGCTGATTTGAAAAGGAACTAAAATGAACCACTCAAATAAAAAATGTAATCACTAAAATTAAAAATTTAGCAGATATATAAAAGATATAACTGCATGTATATTTATGTGTGCAGGATTGTTACCCATATTTCTTAGTTCTTGTTTGATTGTTGAACAGATCTGTTTGCAGTCTCACTGCTTGAGTGTCTATTTTGTGTGCTTTAATTTTGTAACTTGAACAACTATTTCTAAAAGAGCAATATGTAATTTATCAACTAGTGATTTCTTACTGTTT
>PVLA01015180.1:0-26644 GCA_004027455.1 Hydrochoerus hydrochaeris | reverse complement strand
CTTCTCTCTCTTTCTCTCTCTACTGGGGAGTGAATCCAGCTGAATCTAGGATCTCGTGCATGCTGGGCAAGCAAACACTCTACTACTGGCCTACTTTGCCAGTTCTTTTAATTTATTTTGAGACAGGGTCTTGTTACATTGTCTGGGCTGGTCTAGAATTTGTGATCTTCCTACCTCAGCCTCCTGAGTATCTAGAATTATAGATGTGTGCCACCACACCCAAACGCTTTTTTCTTGTACAGCCCAGCTGATGCTGCTAGGTTAGTATAGACAGTCAGCTCTGCCTAGGATGCTGGATATACTTGGAATCCGGTTCATCTCAGGATTGCCACTGTGGTGGATTAACTAAGTCAATTTATAACAACCAGCTGAACTGAATCAGCATGGTGCTGGGTGTGGAAGGCCCACCTGAGGGTTGGTGCCAACAGCATAAAAAGAGAACCAGAGGGGAAGATGATGTGCTGCTGATTCTCCTGGAGAAACTTGTCGCACCGGCTTTCCTGATATGAATGCAGCTGTTCTCATCCTTGGAGGAGCTAAAGATCTTGCTGTCACTGAGGATGGCTGTGATTCTTTTAGGGTGATCTCTGGTCCTTACTTTGAGTGTTGCTTCCTGGCTCCAGTGCAGATTCTTCAGCCACCTGGCACAGTTCCTTTATCCCACTGGCGAGACTTTCTACTTTACACAATTGATCTTTGGGCCTTCCCAAAGGTCAGCTGATACAGATCCTCCATACAGACCTGCATGACATATTGCCATGGACTCCAAGCCTCCAGTTGAATTTGCACAGGACACTGCCATGGGATCTGGGCCCTCAGATGGATTCTTTGGGTCTTTAGTGTGTGGACAGATCTCCTGCACTCTTTTGCCCTTGACCCTTTGGGTAAATATTATAAAATAATCCTATAAATTATGTGACCTGTTTTAAACCTTTTCCCTTGTAAACCCTGACTGCAACAGTCACTTACGCAATAGAAAGACTGGATGTGTCAGGCTTCCTATGAGCCACATCCTGTTCACGGCAGGTCATTTATTAGCTGTATGTGATGCTCAACTTAATTACCCTTTCTGAGTCTCAGCCCTCTGATTTGTAAAGTGGAATTATTAACACTTACCTCATACATTTTTAAATAGAGATTGATATAGATCCTCTCTTTCCACCTAGTGAATGTAACCTTTGAAGAGCCCAACACATTACTCAACACACAGTATAAATACACACAGTTAATATAGATAACAACCTTATACTGCAAAATAGTAAACTGGGCATTTTAATCTTAGTTAAAAATTAGTTAACCTATTCCTAATTGAAGTACATATCATGATGATGTGAAGCAAGCAGACCATGAAGAAGTCTGGACAATGGAGCAGGTGAGTTCTTGCTGGTCTGTTATTAACTGTTCCATGAAGGTCTAACAATTTTTCAATCTTTAATTTGTTCAACTAACCATCTCTCCACTCTTCATCTCCTGACAAGTTAGTGGCCAACACAAGAAGCCTTCAGTTTATGGATTCAGGCTGAGAGAGCATTTTATAAGCATTAAGCTAACAAGGCCATATCTACGTCTCCTGGATTCCTCACCATGGTGCCATATTGTTCTGGTTGGAAGCAGCCCTTGAGCAATTGGCCCCACCACAATTTACTACCAGTCAAGCACCTCCCCAGAGGCTTCCCATCTTAAATACCCATGCCTCAAAATCCAGAAGCTTCTCTCAAGGACTGGAGAACTAACCCCAAGAAGGTAATCATCAAAGAATGAGACTTGTCTCCAAGGCTCCATGGAGGACTGAAGCCCAACTTTGATGATCAGCAGACACAGCCAGCCCCCTCTCATCTGCATGAGCCAACCCTCCGTGCCTTCTACGTCTCTGGCTCTACTAAGCCTTCGACTTCCCCCTCCCTCTAAAACGCCCAAATCAGAATGCAGCTCAGCTCTCTCCCTGCTACTAAACATTTTATAGTAGTGTCTTCATTTCTAGCTGCTGTGTAAGATGTTTTACAGAACACATCCCAGAAGGCAGCTTGAAGTCCGACCTAAGGATGATCCCCAGCTGCCTGGAACTCAGTTTCAAACCAGCAGAACCTTAGCTTCAGGACTGGGAGCTATGTAGATGAAGTCACCAGTGACGGTGCTGAGTGTGCCATTACCAAATGGGACTAAAATAGTAAAAGGTTTGAAAGTCATTCATCAGTTCCCAGAAGGTCTTTAACGCCCCTTCACTGGCTCATCCATGAGACAGCACAACTCCTGTCTTCTTCGGTGAAACTCTTCTGGCCAAAACCGGTGCCCTCTTAGGTGCTTCTGTGCCTGCTGGGCAGCATGGCCACGTGGTCCTGGGTCAGCAGCACAGGCAGTTAGCCGGGAAGGTGCTGTCTTCAGTCTCAGGCTTTACCTCTGCAGGGTGGCCCCGTGAGCGGGGCTCCTTACTTCCCAGAGTTCCGTCAGACTGCAACACTGGCCCATGTAAACCCTTCTGTTGGAGCTGAGTCCTCCCCCAGCACCGTAGATTTTGAGAGGATAAGAGTGCTGGGGGCTGGGAATGTCAGCTTTACAAAGCAATGAATCTAGGCAGAAGTGTTCTCGTGTCGTAACCTTCGTATGTATATAACATACTCCAAGGCTTATCACAGGGGTGGGGATTAGCTCCTTCAGCTGCTAGGCCACTTTAGTCACATATATTTAGACACAGTTACTTTATCAACCTTACCACAGCAAATTCTTTACTAATGAGATCTGCTTCATTTCTTCCCTCCCTTCCCCTCCCCTCCCTTCCCCTCCCCTCCCTTCCCATCTATGCTCTTCTTCCCTTCCCTTCTCTCTCTCTGCCTCCATCCCTCCTTCCTTCCTCTCTCTCCTTTCTTCATTCATTTCATCTTTCTTTCTGATGATCAAGTGCCTAAATAGTGGCTTTTATATAATATATTACAAACATAAGACTGTTAACATTCTTTTAAAATGATTTATTTTTAATATAAAAATAAGATACTATTTCAACTGTACCAAACTCAGAAGATACTGACAAGAAAAAAGATCCATGATAATCTCAACAACTAAGCAACCACCGTGAGCATATTTCTTTTTATACATAATAAAAACTTAAGGAAGTATAGTATCATACATCATATTATGATGTTCTTACACAATCATTATATTTAATTAATTACACTATTTTAGACATTTAGATTGTTTCTTTCTTTCTTTCTTTCTTTCTTTCTTTCTTTCTTTCTTTCTTTCTTTCTTTCTTTTTTTTTTCAAATTTAGGAAATAGGCCATTCGCAGGGGGAGAGAACCAGGTCTCATAAGGAGGTGACTCTTGCCTGGAAACCAGTGCCAGGTGCGGGCTGCTGCTGGAGTCGGGACAGCCAGACCCAAGCCCCTCTCTGGGAGTCAGTGCCATTCGCAGACTGTGGTGGGAGAGAGCCAGGCCCACCAGGAGGTGATCCTTGCCTGGAAACTGTATCATTTTCATTGCTTTGTTGGGTTGGGTTTTATTCTTTTTTGTTTGTTTGAATATGTTAAATCTGATGGTATGAGTAGCTATTTAAATGATAGCACGACATATTATGGTAGCCGTTTTGGATTTACTATTGGTTTGTTTTGAAGTCCTTTATTGTATTCATTGTTATGTTTGCATTGTTTCTGTTCTATTCTGTTTGATTTTTACTCTGTCTGAAGGTATCTGCAGCTACTTTGAAGACAACAAAAGATATTATGGTAGGAATTGTTGGTTTTGTAAGGTTTTGAAGTCCTTTATCACTTATACTGGCTTATTTTGATTGGTTTTATTCTGTTTTATTTTCCTTGGCTTTATCCTCTTTAAAATAAAATTTTAAAAAATTAAAAAAAAACAAATTTAGGAAATAGTGTAATAAATGTGAGTACATGTGATCTTTAAATAAATTTTGAATTATCTTCCTATGAAAGAGCTTAACCACTTGATAGTTTACCCTGAGCATCACTCAGGCTGTGTATTTATGTACTGATTACCCTGACCATCCTTTGGGCAAGTGTCATTTCAATCAGTCAATTCCTGTATTTAATAAATTTAATAAAGTTGTTGCTTTTGTATTTCTTGTTATGTTATGTTATAAAAATTAAGGAAAAAAATATTGCAAGTTTTGGTCTCCTTTGTGTTGGTTACTTTTCTCCTATTGCTGAGACCAAATAAGCTAATGCCCAAAATTAAGGAAGGAAAGGTTTATTCAGCTCACAGTTTCTGGCTCCAAGGCAGGGTGGCACATGGCAGAGAAGTACCAGTTCATGGCAGTGGAAGACAGCAAAAGCAACAAGAGCATAAAGGGAGGAGCATGGAGAGAAGATTCTTTCTGTCCCTTGTATTGTATTTAGTCTAACCACTCTAGGATGGGTGCAGCACTCACACCCATAATTCCACCATTGGACCATGAATCAATCAGAAACTATAGGAGCCTGTCCTCATGACTGCATGAGACCCTAGGGAGACATCTAGACACAAAATACAACATCCTGAATTTAAATAGTTGGATTGATAAGCGGTTAAAATGTGGAATTTCTATATGAGCAAATATGTGTTTTTATAGATTTTGATATATAATGCCTAACTCCTAATACAAATTTTGTATCATCTTAAATGTTACACAAATGCATAAAATGTTTTTTTATTCATTACATCTCAGTGAGCTGGGAGTGCTTTAAAATTTTGCTTATAATAAAATAATGGAAAAATATAACTTTGATTTCTTTAAGGGGAAACATTTTTCATAAGCTTATCGTCCATATGTTTGTTATAAGTTGTCCACATGTTTGTTACTAGTTGTCCATATGTTTGGTATTAATTGCCTGTGTGTTTGGTTACCAGTTGTTCACATATTTGTTCCCGGTTGTCCTTATGTTTGTTACCAGTTGTCCATATTGCTTGGTTACTAGTCTCTCCTATGCTTGTTACTAGTGGTCCATGTGTTTAGACCACTAGTTCATATAGTTGTTCATATATCTGGTGACATCTTATCTAGATCTTAGCAATCACCTGCTCCAATGTCCTTCTACTTTTCCTCATAAGCAGTAATGTACATTTTTCAAATGATTTTTTTGTGCAGTTTAATCTCTGAAACAAATTCATATGCTTGAATTGCAAGGGGGATGCTGACTCTTCACTAAGTTAATTTTGTGATGTGGAACCACAGTCTGTGTGCCATCTGGGAAGGGACAAACAGGGTCACCAAGATGTGCTGTCTATGAAACCTCTGTGAACAGGTAAGCAGGAAGTGGTACCTGTTTAACAAAAGGACCTTTTACACACCCAACACTAGCAGATACGCATCTTTCTTACAAAATGAAACAAGAGTGAAATGACTCACACAATAAGAGGACCCTTGGGTCTCTAAGTGGCATCTTCTCCAAGCTCATTTGCAAATCATTAAGTACTTAACTGGGGGAGAAAGAAATAATTGATGTGTTCCAGGCCACTGGTGTTTAAGTGGCAAAAAAGATATAAAAACAGAGCAGATCTGAAAATGTGCTGATAAGTCTGATTTTGAACTTTTGCATTTAGTCAGGCAGGTTGCTAAAAGTATGAAACCAATCAGGTCCTGTGCCAGTTAAAAATCCTCCTTTTAACTCACACACACCTGCTGGTGTTACCTGGGGGGTGGTATTCTGGTCTTCCATATGTTTCTCCTTTCACAATAAAGTTGTTTAAAAAGCTTTGCTAACAAACTCTCAAGTGGTACCAATGGTGTTGGTTTCTGAATCACATTTGAGTGGTGACCATCTGTGGAATCTCAACAGATTTGTATCAGTCAAAACTTCCTCCTTGTTCTTAGGGAAAAGTAGGACCACTCTTTGTGTGGAGAGATTAGCATTTAAAAATTAGACTCACTCACTCAAATTAGATGGAAACCAGTGACCTGCTAACCAATAGTGTGCTTGCAAATGCACAGCCCAGGAATTTTCTGTTCCTAATAATGTACTCATGCTCTCCCCCAGCCCACTTTCTTATTTGTTATCTCTTTATTTTGTGGGGTCAAATTCCCAGACTAATGTCACTTAGTGCAGACTGAGCTCATTGTGCGGTGCTGGGGTTTCCCAGCCTCGGCTGAGAAGATGTTTTGAACCGGACAGCTCTTTGTTGTAGAGGCTGCCCCATGTTTTGTAGGATCTTTAGCACCATGTCTGCATTTTCTACGGTAGATCTGAGTCACATCCCCATTCCACCCTGCTTCATGTCTATTTCTGACAGTTAAAAATGTCTCTGAATGTTGCCCAATGTCCCCTGGGAGGTTAAGAGTCACTGTTGGCTGAAAGCTACTTTTCTGGACTTTGCCAAACCTGGGGGCAAAACAGAAGAAACACTGGAGTGGGGGAAAGAAGAAGACATCGTCATCGTCCTCATCATGGCCAACACCACCACCGCCATCATCATGACCACCGCCATCATCATGTCATGACCACCACCAGTTGTCACCACTAACAAAGTTAAAAAGGTGCTGGACTCTACTTACGTCCCTGCAGCAAGGCCAAAGTTCCCCACATCTGGGATGTCAGATGAAAGAGAGCCAGCATGATCTTGTGCTTCACTATCGCCTTCTAAAACAACATTACCCTTGGAGGTACCTGCTGTAGGAACCTTTGACTCACAGGTACCTGCTGATGTTACCGTTTATTGCGTCCTTGTCGCCAAGGAGCTTGGAAGTGTGTGGTTGGCCTCTCGCCTCTTCAGTGAGGGCCCATGAGGATATGGAATGAACACTGAGTCAGTCAGTCTAGTGCCCCCTCTGGGACTCCCAAGCATCAGACTTGGCAGAAAGAACTAAATCTGGGAAAATTTCCTTTGGCTAAGCAAAAAGGCCCACAAAGACTGTTTATGAACATTTAGGCAGTTCTAGAAAGCTTTACAGTGATAATTTTCTCTTCTACAAAAATAATTAAAGTTAACTAAGATTGTAATTCATAGACAAATATTCAGATCTAATCTAGATGACTTCTACCAGGCCCATTTTATGGCTGCTTTTTATTATGAGATGGGCAAATAGTCTATCAAGACAAAGTTCTGTGGAGAAGGGGGCATATGCCCATAATTTTAGTTATGCAGGAAGTTGAGGCAGGATGGTTGTAGATGTGAAGTCAGCATGAGCTATGTAGTGAGACTTTGTCTCAACATGAAATTGAAAAGGGCTTGGGATGTTGCTTAGCAGTAAAGCATTTGCCTAATAATTCCCAGTGCCATTACAAAAAATTCTAATAGAATCAAAACTTAATATTGATATTTTTGTAACAAGATATCTGAATATGTTTATGAGATTTGGTCTATTAGAATAACTAGACTTTGTCAATGAATTTTAAATGTAAGCTTAATTGATTTGTTTGTCCTTCTAAATTAAATTGTGCTAATGTAAGTAAATGATATTAGATCATGTTAGAAAAGGCACAGTTTTTATTATGAGTTTAATTTATTAAATTTATGTCATAACATTTACATATGCAGGAAAAAGTTGTTCAATAAAGTTATTAAATGGAAGTCAATGATCTGAAAATTTTAAATGCCACTTACCTACTTGAAATTTTAAAATGAAGTTTTTAAGTAGAATCAAACATGAACCAACAATCTTTCTCAAGTGACTTACACACGTGAATAAGATATATAGATTAAATGTAAAAGTTTAAGGGAGAGCTAAATATTATGAGTTGGCAACTTTGATAAATGGAATACGGATTTTTAAATGAAAAGCAAACGTCTTAGAGCCGGGAAGTTCCACCTGGAGACAATAAAGTCAAAAGCCAGTCCCCTACACTCACATTAACAAGCCCTCAAATACGAAGTCTTTACAGCAAAAGGTTTCTGGGGAAATCAATAGGTCCAATTGTTTCACATCTATTTTATGGATGCTGAGATTTTAGAACTTTTAGAAAAGAAATTTTTTTTTTCTGACTGGGGTTTGAACTCAGGGCCATCATACTGAACTCCATCCCAGCCTGCTTTTAAAAACCTTTTTGAGATAGAGACTCCCTAAGTCACTGAATTGTGCAGGCTGAGCTGCAACTTGCAGTCCTCCTGCCACACCCACCCAGAGTGCTGAGATTGCTAGAACCACTTTTTGTTAGCAAAATACACAAACATATTGAATGGAAGAACTGCACAATGTAATGAGCATATTGATACATGAATATTTCTGTGCTTACAAGACTTGATGTCGTTATAGAATTATATATGAAATATACATATAATTATTTCCTCAGTGAAGTTGTGAACATTCATGACTTACTTGCGCAGCATTTTAGAGTCTTTTCCAGAACCGAGGCTGGCTCTTGGCTCTTGGCTCTGCCCTTCTGAGGGTCATGGGAGTAACACTGCTTCATGTTACTGGCCTGTTTTGACCTTCAGAATCTCTGCCCCTAAACAAAAGGACTTAAAGATGATTATGGAGAAAGTGCCAGCATTTGTAGGATATTGCTCTGTTATTATCAGAATTAATTCCTATTGGTGATAAAAAACATTGATGATATTATAATAAACTTGTATTAGTCAGCTTTCCTGTCACTGAGACACAAGACCCAACACTCAGGATTTAAGGAGGGGAGGTTTAATTTACCTCACAGTTCCAGTGAATTCAGTCCATGATCAGCCAGCTCCAAGGCAGCTCAGATACTAAACCTAGATTTTCTATCTGTAAAATGGAAGAGTTCATACTTCTCAGCAATTTCAGGGCTCTTATTTCTAGAACCTTCTCCCACTTGGTGTTGTTACTGTCCTCCAACTTCTCTTCAGATTACAGGCCCCACTCCTTTCCTCCATCATTTTCTGCAAAACATTTTCTGATGAGATTCTCATAGCCTTTTGGTCTAAGCCTTTTAAAATTTTTTAAATTTATTTTTCCTGTTTTTTGAAGTATAATTGAACAATAAAATTGTATCTATTTAAGGTATATAATTTAATGTTTTGATATACATATAGGTGTGATTAGAAACATAGAGAATGTTGAATTTTTTAAAAAAATGTGTTACACAGTAAAAGACACTGCCATGAATCCCCCTCAACACTTCCATCTTGGAATGCACTTGTCCCATCATCCTTACCACTTTCTGAAGCAGTTCTGGAAATTCTCCTTCCTTCTTTAGTTGGGTTGTCATGGCTTCCTTGACCTTCTGAATGGATTCAAAACATTTACCTTTCATGATCATTTTGACTTTGGGGATGAGCCAGAAGCTGTATGGTTCCAGACCTAGCAAATCAGGTGGATGAAGGCACATTGTTCTGTTTTTCTTTGATGCGAATTACTGTAAATCGTTCATTAATGAGGGGCGATTGAAAGACGTGGTGAGTATTTAAATTAAAAATTTTGTTATAATAAAAGACACATTGCCATTAATTCTCCTTAAAGTAATCAAAATACTCCACTTACATTGAACATACTTATTCATTCTTGGCAAGGTATCTTTTATTTGAGTGTTTTTTAAATTAAGCATTTGTGGTATCTTTCACCCCTTATATACATTGTGAAATGTTCATTGAAATCTGGTTAATTAATACACTCATCATTTTTCACATTACTCTTTGGTCTACCCTCTTAGTAAGTTCCAAGCATGCTGTAGTGTAGTCAGCTGTGGTTGCCACTGGATCTCCAGACTTTCTTCATCTTGCAGAAAGAACTGGAATCTTATAGCCATTGACTAACATTTCCCCACCCTAACCTCTGACATCCTCTGCACCTGTTGAGTTTCACTATTTCAGGTTCATCTCTAAGTGAGCTCATGTAGTGTTTGTGTCCTAAAGTGACATCTGTAACCAGATGTCACCCAGGACATCAACCATTCCCCACTCCTCAGTCTCATCTAAGAGTTGTCAGTGGAACCAGGCACTTGTTTTTAGCAAACTCTTTGAATGATTCTTGGTTTTCCAAACTTTGAGATTAAATGTTCTAGGTATGAATGACCCTACAATTATAAATATTTATAAAAATATTTAAAACCTATATGGCTTTAGGAAAAAAAGGACATCTTATATTCTGCATTTAAAAATAAAGTAGGAGAGATATTTAAGGGCTAGAGACAGTTGCCCCAACTCTGGAAAATATAATCAAATCATTATTCACCTTCTCCAGCTACTTACAAAACTACTCTTGCTAGGCCAAGTGATTTCTGGCACCCTCCTCCCCACACAAGCTCTTTCAGAGGTTGGAGTGACCTCTTAAGAAATGAATTATTTAGGAATGTCAAAGCTTTCAAAGGGCATAACACAAAAATCTTTTGGAAGGGACAGGACATAGAGTAATTATTATTTTGTGGTGCTGGGGGTTGAACCCAGGACCTCTTGCATATTGGACAAGTACTCTACAGTTTCTTAAATTCTAATTTTCAATATGTACATGCCAACTTAAAACTTTGGACTATAAACAGGTGTTTTATTGTGTGTGTGGGATGTTCACATGTGACTGTGTGTGGTGTGAGTACGACTGTGTGGCAGGCATGATCTTTAAGTGCTTGGGTGTGCAAGTGTAGTGTGTGTGGGGTATGTGTGGGGTGTGTGTTGTGCAACATGTACTGGTGGATCATGTGTGTCCTATGTAGATATAGTGTGTGTGACTGCATGTGCAGTGTGTGTATGATATGTGCACACGGGTGACTGTGTGTGACTTTTTGTGTGCACGTGCATGGTTCTGTGTGTGCATGTGGTATGGGTGACAGTGTGGATGTGCTGTGCTTTGACCTCTGCTGGAACAGCCATTCCAATGACAGATACCTCCTGTTCCTCCACAAAACAGATTGTTTTCCTCCACATCCCTGGGCTGTTGCAGGAGACCTGAGCCAGGATCATTATCTCTACCATGGAGAGGGAGATTGTTCCAAACACACTATCTGTAACGCTGGCGGCTCACTGAGACGAGCTTGCATTTGGATTCCTGTTTCCTATAAGCTCCTAAGAAAACTGTACACAAACATGAAATGTGCTCAAGCCGCTTTAGAATATGCTACAGGATGGAAGAGATTAGAGATGCTGTATCCTATATCCATGTCTGGAGCCGCTCTTGAGAAAGTGGCTCAGGGGCAGTCAGGAGTGTTGCCTTCCTTGCCCCAGAGATGGATGGTGCTGCCTCCTGTCCCTTGGCTTTTTCCCTTTGGCACCTTGGCAGCCCTCCTTGGGGCATTGGATTAGCAGGAGCACTAGGAGCACTGGAGCCAGCAGAGGGAGCTTTCTGGCCAAACTGGAACAGCCTTCAAATTTGTAGGACAGATTCATAGTAGATGTGATCAAAAAAATACAGTGGATTTTTTAAAATTAAAAAACATTATGACAGCCAAAGACATACTGCACGAATCTTCCTCAGAACACTCCTCCTTGCTTTGAACAAACTTGTCCCACTGCCCCTTTCACACGCAGTTCTGGAAGTCCTCTTTCCTGTGGTCTTTAGCTCTACTGCCATGGCAGCCTCAGTGATTTGAATCTATGTGAGGTCTTTACCTCTCATGGTCCTTTTGACTTTGGGGAAAGCCAGAAGTCCCAAGGTGCCAGATCCAGTGACCAAGGTGGATGAGGACACACCCCGAAACCCTCATTTTTACAAGCCTGTCTTTCCCTTGGGTGGTACTTGGTGGCAGGATTCAGTGTATTTTTACCACTCCTCATAAGGACACAGCAGAAGACTCCCATGACTGCTTTGGAAAGTGGCAAGAATGACGGGACATAAGTGTGTCTGAAGAGAGGGGGAGGATTTTGAGGAGAATTAATGACAACACATCTTTTACTGTCATTTAAAAAATTTGACATTCATTGTAGGTTTTGATCACACCTGGTGTTCTCTCTTCTTTTAAAACGTTGGCAGGACTGTCTGAGCAGTGTGGCTCTGTGCATGGGAAGAGGCATGTCATTCCATGCCTGAAGACCTTCCACGCAGCCACGGCCACGTGGGAAGCAGCCTTGGCCACTTCTGCACACTGATCTCAGGTTCGCTTTCAAAAGCTGCCCTTCCGGGGAAGCCAGGGTGTGAGACTGAACTCTCCATGAACTTGCTTAGTCTTTGTTCCTTCATTTATAAAACGAGGCTGCTACAATCATGTGGTAGAATAAACAATGACCTCGGCAATATAACGCAACTCAGTGGTTACGCCAAACCTAGGATCAGGCAGCCTTGCAAAGCTGGAAAGAGACTCAGGCTGCAGAGCGCTCGATCCGGGCCCCCTGAGGAGGCAGAGAAGCTTCCAGGACCAGCGGGCAGTTTTCCCGTGGCTGAAGTCTTGGGCCTTAGGATCTCGGTCTATTGTCCAATATATTAGTTTTCTGCAACCTTGTTTGTGTGACTCTGAGAAGCCACATTTTTTTAACTTTGGGGAAATAAAAAAGGCAGAGAGAGAGAGACACACACACACACACACACACACACAGAGAGAGAGAGAGAGAGAGAGAGAGAGAGAGAGAGACAGAGACAGAGAGACAGAGAGAAGGAGAGACAGAGAGAGAGAGCTATTTTTTGTGGCTCATGCATGGACTTCACATCCTTTCATGAAACAACATCATTTCAGATAACAGTAACAATGGCTAGCCTTACTCTGTCATGATTTGTGTGATCCTACATCCAGCGAACACTGAATTTTTCCTGTGTGTCCGTTACTGTGCTCCACAGCATGGCTGTCACCACGAGACAAATCTGGCCTTACACAGCTTATGAAAGAACGCTGGGCTGAATGCAGCCTGTTTGACCTTACTTTGTCATTTTTATTCCCCTTGTCTCCTGTTTCTCCTCCTCCTCTTCCTCTTTCCTTTTCCTCTTCCTCCTCCTTTTCTTGTGCCTCTTCTTTCTTCTTTTTTTCTTTCTCCTCCTCTACTTCTTTGTAGTATCGAAGATTGATCAGATGTGTGCTCCATCCTAGACCGATCTTTCTTTCCTTCTCTCTTTTCTTTCCTTCCTTCCTCCCTCCCTCCCTTCCTTCCTTCCTTCCTTTTGATACAGCATCTTATTGAGTCACTAAGATTCCCAGGCTGGCCTCAAACTTGCAGTCCTCCTGCCTCAGCCTCCCAGAGTGCTGTGATTACAGGCCTGTAACACTATACTTGGCTGTTTGACCATGTGTGTGCACTTTCATGGGTCTAGTGTTTTGAATCTCCTCACTGCTCTTTGGTATTTCAAAAGGGCCACTTCATTTCTCTTCAGTGCTCCCAGCTGTGTTGCTTACTGAATATTACCAGCTCTCTGCCCTGTAGACCATGCGAGGTTTATAATTCCTGACCTTTTAAGTTGCAGTGGGTCAGTGGTTACTGACCCTGGTGTGTTTTACTTTTAGGTCAGAGCATAAGTTAATGGTTCTGCACCTTCAAACAAGGCACCCCAGAGAGGGATGGAGGCTGCTGGTGAGCCTGGCTCCCCAGGTGACAGTAAAGATCAGAGCCTCCTGCTGGTCTACAAGTGCCATGTGCAATGAATGAGAATCAGCCCCTGGCTCTTTCTTACAGGGAACCCCTCTCTCAATGGATCTTCCTCTTCTGGAGCTTAGCAACTGGGTCCCTGTTTGCTTGGACTAATCACCAGCTATATTCATTTATTCAGTCACTAAAATTCAACACTCTAGTATCACACACTTCTAGTATGTTAGGAACTGTTTTGGGGAATCTACTGTGAACACAGGGCCAGCAGAGCTCCTTCCAGTAGAGGTGTGATCACATTCAATAGGGAAGAGGACAAGCAGGAAATAACAACAAAATTACAAAACCCAGTGGCCTGGGCTACTGACAAGATGATTCCTGATACGTTCTGACCTAACCCGAGGATCCGGAGCTGCCTTCTACTTGAAAATGGTGGAAGGAAACATATGAGACTAGAGAAGAGGAACTGTGTGAGTTTGTTAGGGAACTCTGAGGATGCTGACCAGGTGTGGGAACCACCACACACGCCCAGAGTAGGCACAGAGAATTCTGAGACTGCGGAAACTCTTTCCACTCAGCACTTCCCCTACTCCTGCACTCAGCTCAGGATAGCTTATTCCTCTGCCACGTGGGTGGAGGCCCTGTGTTAGCAGGACACAAAGAGAAAGATGGTCCCAGGGGGACCTGTGAGGAAGGGGGGCTGGTTCCCTTCTGCTTTTCTCCAATGCACGGAAGGCCATAATTCAGCCTCATCTTCAAGAATTCTCTCCTTTCTAATTTAGGTGAACTTGGGCAAGGCACTTGCCTTCCATGATCCTCAAATCGTTCATCTAAAGCAGAGGTGCTACCTATCTTACTGTTATCAGTAATCACTGTTTATTATTTGTTGAGTATCGCTGCGAAGATGAGTGAAGAGTGTCTGATCACACACAGGGGCAGCCGCTGGATGGGAAGTTTTCCTTCCTGCATGTTGGCACCTATTATTTACTTTCTTAAGCGGTTAGGTGGAGAAGAAAGATGAACAATGGCTTATGGGACACAGCCTCTTTGTTGTTAGGCCATTATGGTTATTTCTTGGGATTTTTGCTCTACTGAGCACTTACTTTTATTTGTTTTTCTTTAGTTGATATTTAAGCGACTCAGGTCCAGTGGATTCCAAATGCTCAGTTTTGGGTCATATTTAGAACTCATGAATTTAGAAATTCTGATGGTACATATTAGTTGGTATTTTGGGGGACAAACATGTGGACCAGTATTTAGAACTATTCCTAACTGTGGTTATGAACTCCTAAGGATTGGCTTAAGCCTGGATGTGGGGAACTTGTGAATATTCAATTGTGCTGAATTCTGCTAGATCTATAGAACATCCTTACTCAAGAACTCAGACTGGTTCTTAAGCTTATTCTGTACAGAACTTACCCTAGAATTCAGATCCCTAAGAAGGACTCACTTGATTAGAGTCCACAGGATTGTTATGAATGGAAACCATTTGATTTTTCTTTTTGTGGGCTTGCTTAAGGAATGATGGTCACATTGATACATTATGCTATAGAAGACCTATTGCTTCTAGAAAATGGTCTTTTGGTTTTATGTAGACCCTAAGACCATCTGTAGGCATCAGCATTTGGCATTTCAGAGAAACAATAGTAAAACATCCTAAATCAAGCCAATGCTTCTTGCCATTATTCTGACGGAGTGTTCAACATTACTGTGATAATGTACTTAAAGTAACCAAATGAAACATGAAAACCCTTCCAGCCATGGCCATTTAACTTCCTTATATAAAAATGTAAGATTTTTTTATTAGGCTACAAAACTATTTCAAGCAAATGAAAACCAAATGTGTACCAAAAAGAACCCATGGGTATTTTCAAATTGTAATATCTCAGTGGTTGATGCCTTTGGGTCTATCTGGAGCAAAGAGTGGCCCCTCTTTTCTTTGTGCCTTAGGAGGGAGTAAAATCCACACCTATTGAGAAGATATTGCATCACTATATTAAACCAATGATGTCTTAAAATATTCCTGAATGTGTTGAACACAGTGTAAGTCAGAAACTACCAAAATAGTGAAGTTATGATCCTCAAGTCCCACACACTAACTCTCGAAAAGAATATTTCTTTATCAGTAGACGTCAACCTTAATTTCAACAGTGTCCAAATGTGAATATCTGTAATTTGTTCTAGTTGGATGAGCAAGAATCCATGAATGAATATCATAATCACAGCTGCTAATGGAATTTAATAGTCTAAATTTTTCCTGTTAAAACTCAGTAGGAATTTCTCGTATAGCAAGCCATGTGGGGGTAAGAAACAGGATGGGGACAGCAAGTGGTCAAAGAATTAGATTTTGCAAATGTATACATATGTCAAAGCTGGCAGTCACATGAACATGTCTGAATGCATAGGCATTTAGCTTATAAGGCCAAGTTCACACCAATAATTGTAAAATTTGTATTGAGAAAAATGATAGTCCAGTGGTAAGAATGTTGAAGAAAGTACCTTGAATTTCTTTGTCTATTATCCCTTGAGTCCTTCCTCTTTTACAAGGCTCTTGTTATCCTATTGGCAGACTAGGCTGCTGTGGCAAACACAATGTAATCAATACAGGACAACTGGACGCCCTATTATTACTGGCAAAGTTACCCTGGACATCATCCAACGTGAACTTTCCCTGTCCTCTGGATTTATTAGCCTTCACATCAACCTTATTCGCATTAGCATTGATAAAAACTAAAAGAGGTGCCAAAGAATAGATTTGTTGGATATTTGATGCTTGCTTTCTTGCTATTAAAGCATCGGTTCTGATTAGGAGGAACACTCTATCCAGCCAGAACCAGAACCTCATAGTGGCATTTTGGCGCCGGATTTCAAATGCACAGATGTAATCTCCGAAGGATGGAAAATCTAATGTGCTGGAGTTGGGCCAAACCAGATGTAGAGCCTCCAGCTCAACCAAATGAGTTGTAAAGAGGCCATTGTTCTGAGGATCCAAAAGCCATACATTCCATGGTGAAAGAAATTGGACTTCCCAGGCCATGTAATGCATCACTTTGAGGTTGGTGCCTGTTACCCCAAGATGAAGAAGCCATCCTGTGGATGCACAAGTGTTTCAGTGGGATGCAGAGAGGATTCTGCTCTGTCATAGCCATAGGGACCCAGAGGTGGGAGGGGAGCAGGCTTTTTGAAGGTCCTCATGCTGCAGGCTCACACACACCACTTATTTCTCCCAGTGGTACAGCAATGCAAGGGAAATGAGTCATGCTCACTTTCTTTTCCTTTTTTTTGTTTTTGGTACTGGGGAATGAACCCAGGGGACTTTTGAGCTACATCCCCAGCCCATTATTTATGTTTATGTTTTATTTTGTGACAGGATCTCTCTTTCTCTGTTGCTACATTGCCTAGGCTAGGCTCGGGCTTGTGATCCTTCCGCCTCAACCTGGCAGTGCTGGGATTCGAAGCATGCACCATGCCTGGCTCTTAAATTCCAATTTCTAAAACACAAAGGTAATGTTTTCCTAGTCAAAGTCCATATTCCTTTCTGGGTATGAATGTACTCAATGAGCCAAATTTATTTTCAAAATATTGCTCATTAAACCTTCAATTAACAACAGGGATAAACATTAGGGAACTCAGTTATACCAGGCTGTATCAACTGTTTTTTGCTTTATCATAGAGTACAGCTTTCCAGCCAAAAACTCCAAAGCCTCAGCACAAACACTGTCAATGTTTAAACTGTAGAACTCTGCCACAACTTTGCCTGTTGGAACATAATGCTCAGAAACACAGCTCCACAATCCCCTTGTGTGTGTGTGTGTATGTTTTCATTTATCTTTTTCAGTTCCACTCCTTTTCACAACAGTCTAAGTTCCCCCATTGATGGTGTAGTGTGGGTTCACAGATGAATGGCGGAGTGCAGGTTGAGTCGCTCATTTCTGGTGGCAGCTCCTTCCCAGCTCCAGGGCAATGGTACCCTTAGATCTGGCACCTCAGCGAGGGTCCAGAGAGCTACCTTGATTTGCACCTGTAGCCTAACGAAGTGCATAGATGTTTGGGTAACTGAAGGGAGGGTTATTAGGAAGAAGTTATTGTAAAACTTTATTTTGAACTAATGTGTTGATTTTTAATTGTGTTCAAAGGGTTCATAATGAGGAGGTCTCTGCTGGAAAAGACCAATGAGATTAAAGCTTCAGGAATTAACAGCGAATGTGAGATTTCATTCCTGCTCACCCTAAGTGGCAAGGAGTGTGTGTTCCTGGGAACTCTCAGGGGACAAGAAACAAGTGAGTTGAACTGAACTCAACAAAATGTGGTGACGGAAGTAAGTTGAACTTTCCCCTTTGTTTCTATTTCTGATCTGGCAAAGGATATGATCTATGGTAAGGGAGGTTGAGAGCAAAGGTATTTTAAGGCCTTTCTTGAATTCAGCCATTTGTTAATAAGGATGAACAGTCATGTGAGGATATTCACATGCATACAGTTGAATGCTTCAGAGATAGACCAGTACTAGCTTAATTTTACACTTGATCTGAGGAGAAATACTAGCTTAATTAAAAAAAATTAATTAAGGTGATGCACATGGATTGATAAAACTGCACAGAGGGATTTAAGACCAAATTACCTTCCTTCTTCCCTATTTTTCTCCCCCTCAAACTTTGTCCTTAAGAGACAAGCACTTTTGCCCTTTATTATTTGGGGGTTACTCATATTTATAAGTAATCTGATTTTGTACAATAATTATACTGTTAACATGAGTTTATGCTGATTTTTAAACTGACTTTTTTCTTTTTCTTTTAAAGGGAAAAATGATGATACAGATTTTCAAAACAAGATAGCAAGAGAATAGCAATGGTTAATATATTGTATAGTGTTATCTTCAAAGTAGTCATTCAGATTATAAGATATAGGCATGAAAAACTGATCAAACAATATAAGCACAAAACTTTGTTTTCAGTGAACTTATAGAAGTTAGTAGTGTACTTATTTTAGTAACCTTGTCATATGTATATTTTTTCTTTTCCCTTCCTTCTTTTTCCCTTTCCCTATCCCAGATGTTCTTTCTTTTTGAGCAGCTTCGTTCCCTTTTGCATCTATTGTACATTTTGAAGTTTATTTACTCTTTTAGTTTCTTATACTAGGGAGACAATATGATGTTTACACATGTGAGTCTGATTTGTTTCACTTATGAGTATGGTTTCAAATTGCTTTCATTTATAAGAGCCTCGTTTATCCTTATTTATAACTGAGTAGTACTTCATTGTATAAAAATATCACATTTTTTATCCATTCCTTGATTGATGGGTATTTCGGTTCTCTAAGATTTATCTATTATAAATTGTGCCGCTATAAACATAGGTGCACATATATTGCTGTCGTATGATGTTTTTAATTCTTCTGGGAAAATACTCAGAAGGGGAATAGCTGGGTCTAATGAGACTTCTAGTCCTACTTTTTAAAGAATCTCCACACTGATTTCCACCATGGCTGTACCAGTCTACACTCTCAGCAACAGTGGAGAAGGGTCCTTTTTCCCCACAGCCCCATCGGCATTTGTTACTGGTTGATTTCTCCATGATAGCCATTCTTTCTGCGGTGAGGTGGAACCTCAGTGATGTTTTAATTTGCACTTATTGAGTGACCGATGACCAATGATGCTCACTGCCACCTCCTAGCTGGTTGATGTGGGGATCCCTGATGATGGCTTCCGGAGTGCATGCTGGGGCTCTTACCAGCGTGGAGCCCCACCATGGCCCTTGGAGTGCGTGCCGGCACAGGGCTGGCTGCAGCCTCCAGACCGAGCTGGCTATCTTGGCGAACGGGGGCGGGGGGGGGGGGGACCTTGGCAATGGCTACTGGAATGCGTGCAGAGATGGGGCTCAGTCCGAGCAATTTCCACCGGTCTGCTCCCAGCTAGGAGCTGCTGGAGGGAGCCGGTAGCAGTTCTGGTTCTGGGCTTTTCTGGCCAGACTCAACATGGCTCCCAGCCAATTTGTTCTCTCCGGTGGGCTGACTGCATGCTCTGTACTCACTCACAGCCCGCGCAGCCCTCTGCATCCGCAGCTCCCCTCCACCACAGCGTCTCTTTGCAGAGGCCTCTGGGCTTGCCAGCCACCACTAGCACCGTGACTTTGCGTCCTCAGGTTCCGGCGACTCCTCCAGCTCTAGGTCTGGCTCTGGGCAAAGGCGCTGCCAGCTACTGCTTTCTTCTTCATTTAAATTTTTCTTGTTGACTCTCTGTGGGCTTCACTTCTCACTTTAGATTCTTGCTGGGTCCAGCGGACCCACTTCCTTCCTTATGAGCCTGTCTTCCAGCCTCTGGACTGTTTCTTGCAGAGAGGCTGTTTACTCTGCCGCTGAGTGTTCTACAATCTTTCCTTGCCTCCTTTTTTATTGCCCTCAATTTTTATGTTATTTCTCTTTCCGTCATCTAACAGTTGCTAGGTTGATTTCTTGTGTTCCCTTTATTTTTAAGAAAATTTCCTTTTCATGATCACTCATCACAATCCTGTCTTCTATATCTGAGATTTTTTTCCTCACATTGGCTCATCCTGCTGCATATATTTTCAATGGAATTTTTAATATCCTGGATATGTGTTTGAACCTGTTTTATGAATTTCGTTTTTTTCCCATGTTGGGCATTCCTGGTTTCCATCATTTTTCTAAGTTCCTCTGTTTTTTTTTTCTTCTTCAAAAATCTGTATCTGCTGTAGTGTCACTAAGCATGTCTTTCACTGTAGTTACCATCTGTGTAGCTATCTGTGAAATTCTGACTTGATTTTTTCCCTAGAGTTTCATTTATCTGCCTTGTTATTTCCACTGTTACCATTTCAGAGAGACCAGAGGGGTGGTTTTTGGATTGTTCCACTTCATTGCCTCCTGGGTTTGCCTTTGGTGAGCTGGATATCTGGGGTTGCATCTTAAGTGTCTTCTCATTTTCTGTCTTTTTAAAGTTTAATTCCTGGATTGATGACTGTAAATTGCTTATGATAAGTGGCTTTATTGCTAGTATTTAGAACCCTTATGAAATGACTACTTCTCAGAATGTCTTCCTGGTGAAGCTGGTTTTTGGGTTGTGAAGAGTCCCTGCCTCTTCAAATTACTAGGAATGAGAAGTTTCTTCTTGTTTGGCCCAGCGTATGGTTCCTTGACACTGACCTATAGTATATTTCATGGCCTTTATGCAATCTTAGTCTTGGTATACCAGGATTAACAGCTGGTTAGAACAACTATGTCACTTTGGCTAATGTGGTACAATCACAATAAAAATAGCATCAAAGATAGCCTAGAAAATGACAAACTGAGGTATCCATTAATTTTTCACCTTTACATGAACTAGATTTGTGGTTATATATTAAAATTTAAAACAAACCATAAAATTGTTTATAGTTTTTATGGCTTACATCTAGATGTCCCCCCCAAAGCTTCACACAGTCATGGGGGCAGACTTCTAGAATTTGTGATTGATTCATGGTTCATGTTGGGATTATGGGTGTGAGTGCTACATCTGGTCTGGGATGGCTAGACCACATATAATATAAGGGATGGAAAGAGTTCTATCTCGTGCTCCTTCCTTTTTGTTGATGTTGCTTTTACTGTCTTCTAACTACCATGAATGGTTGCCCTCTGCCATGAGCCACCTTGCTTTGGATCCAGCAGACTATGGACTGAAACCTCCACAAACCGTTAGCTAAGTAAACCTTTTCTTCCTTAATTCTGGGCATCAGGTATTTTGTTCCAGCAAAAAGAGGGAAAATCAACTGACACAGCAGTAAATAAGCCCTCAATATGACAATTTTACCCTCAGGGGACAAAATTTAAAAGGAGTTAGGCAAAAAATAAAGAAATAGAAGAAGAGGAAGAGATTATAAACAGGGCTGGATGACAAAGGAAGAGTACACAAAACTCTGGGAAACTGGTGCAGAAGACAAAAGGGAAAGCCATAAGGAAGAAGTAAAAAGAACAGAACAAAGTAACAAGCACAAAAAAACTAGAAACCATGTTCACACTTATACAAACAGAAGAACAAGTAATGAAGAAAAAACAAAACAAAAAAATCAGGAAGAGAGAGAAAGAAAGAGAAAAAAGGTCTACTTCAAGGTGTGTCTCTGATATCTCTGGTTGGCAATGTGGGCAGAGTCTAGATCCATGTTGATTAATCCCAGCAAACCAGCAGGAGCTTTATGGCAGGGCATTCAATAATCCAAAAGTGCCTCCACCGTTATTTCTCCTGAACTTCAGACTAGTTTCTGACCTTGAGACCAGAACCAGGTCTGTTCAGCATGAAGCAGTCAGTGTGCCTCCCATGAGTTTGAAGGCAGTTGGGGGCCACTAGATTGGGCAGCAATTGTTCTGCATTCCAAACACAGTTAGTCCCTCTCCAAGATGGCTCCTATTCAATCACCCTCTCTCATGAATACTTGAACCCCTACTCCACTCACAGTCCCTGAAGTCCTCCTTGTGCACCCCTCTTTTACATGTGTCTATGGAAGCCTCTGGGGTATCCAGTGGTTTACTGTGTGCCTGCAGGCTTGAGCTACCTCCTCCCACGCAGTGACTCTGGGTTCAGGGAGAAGGCACCACCTGCCAGCTTCCTCTTCATTGAAGTGTCTCTTTTTCTCTCCCCATGGGCTTCAGTTCTCTCTTCAGAGTCTTCTAGTGTCCAGGAGACTGGCTTCCCTCCTTCTCTTATTCACATTGCTGTATTGCAGTGTCTGGACACCAAATCTTTGAGAGGCTCTTTCTTTGCTGCTCACTACTCTGCCATCTTCCTGGAAGTTTGTCTTTGATATGTTTTTGTTTATTTTTATTATACATTTAAAAATTTACTTTATATTTTATGATATGGATAGATTTACATGCCAGAAATAATGCACAGAGATTCACATACACTTTTTCATTGACCTCAGTGGTAGTACCTTGCAGAGGTATCGTATATATCCTCTATCCAATCTTGTAGCACAGACCTGACGTTGGTGCTGTCAGGTCAGTGTAATGTACTGTTGCTACAAAAGTCCTTCTTATACCATTTTATAGCAGCATTTCTTCCTTCTTATGGGTAGTCTCTCCTGAGGTCTTCCTCTTTTCCATGCCTGCACTTCTGTCTTTTAAGGATGTCAAGTTATGTTGCTTATTTGAAATCATTCATCTATGTTACATAGACATTTATTGCTATACGTTTCTCTTTTAGTATTGATTTTGCTGCATCCCATAGATTTTGATATACTGTGAGTTTTTTCTTTCAAGATGCTTTTAAATGTCCCTTTGATTTTCACTTTGAACCAATGATTGTTGAAGAATGTGGTTTCCTTTTCCTGTGTTTGTGAATTTTCTAACTTTTTGCTCTTACTCATTTCTAATTTTATTCCATTGTAGACAGGAAAGATAATTTCCATTCCTGTTGTCAGGAATGCTTGCAATTAAAATTTTTTCTCTTGAGATTCATTTTCTGATCTAACCTGTCAGCTATCCAGGAGGATATCCATTTGTGCTTTAGAAGGCTATATATTCTTTTTTTATGACAGAAAGCTGCATTATATATGTTGCTTAGGTTCATGTGGTCTGTACTTCTGTGTGACTAATTCTAGATTTTTTGTCATCATGTTTTATCCCATATTGTAATTGAGTATTGAAGTCTCCTATTATGATTGCATTGCTATAGTTCTGTCTTAAGCTCTACCAATATTTGCTTTAATTATTTAGATCCTCTTAAGACTGTATATTTCTGTTGAATTGACAATTTTATCATTATGAGCAGTGTGGTCACAAAATACAGTGAATGCTTAAATTAAAAAAAATGATTACAGTAAAAGACACATTGCTATCAGTGACCCTCA
This sequence comes from Hydrochoerus hydrochaeris, assembly GCA_004027455.1. Classification (NCBI taxonomy): domain Eukaryota; kingdom Metazoa; phylum Chordata; class Mammalia; order Rodentia; family Hydrochaeridae; genus Hydrochoerus; species Hydrochoerus hydrochaeris. Next base: position 3,481 of record PVLA01015180.1, on the reverse strand, counting down.
AAATCTTCCCCTCACTTTGGACACACTTAAATCACATCCTTCGTGCCATTTTCTGAAGCAGTTCTGAAAGTCTTGCATGAGTGTCTTTGGTTGCCCTGTGCTGGCTGCCTCAGTGTCCTGAATCAGGTCATCGTCATTTTGATTCTGGCCAGAAGTCTCACAGTGCCAGAGCTGGTAAATATGGTGATGAGGACGCATAGTTACATTTTTATTTAACAGAAATGGCTGTAAATATTTTATCAGTGAGGGGTGATTGAAAAGCAAGATGAATATCCAAATTTAAAAATTAGTATAGTAAAAGACATAATGCCAGGAAGCCCCTCAAAGTACCCACCCTGAACACACTGATTTCATCGTTCTTAGCAATGTCTTTCACTGCAATAAATCTTTTCAATTTGTACAGTCACCTAAGTGACTGTCTCTAGAGACAGTTTTAGAATTAAAATTTTTTTGTCTGATGTGAGTGTAGTCATGTCTTGATATGATCATGTGATTTTTCTTATTTAACTTATTGATGTGATGAATACTTAAAAGTTGAACCAGGTTTACACACACAGGATAAATGCTGCTTGTATGTGGCATATAATTCTTTTTATACACTGTTGGATTTTATTTGCTAATGTTTTATTGTTGACTTTTGCATTAATTTACTTCAAATGCTTTTTAAACATTTGGTAATAGCTAATGCTGGCCTCATAGAATAAGTTAGAAAATTTCTCCAGTGCTTCTATTTTTTGGCAAGAAATTATAGAGATTTAGTGTAATTTCTTCCTTATTTTTTTGTTAGAACTTATCTTAAAGCAGCTATTTTCTGACTTGGAAGGTTATTAACTAAATTTCTTTAATAGATAAATGTGTATTAAAGTTGTTTATTTTTTGTTGTGGACATTTTTATGGGTTGTATCTTTTAAGTAATTAATCTATTTCATCTAGGTTATCAAATTTTTAGGCATATTGTAAATCATAGTATTATTTGTTATTCTTTTAATGTCCATGGGATCTTTAGTGATATTTTTTGTTTTGTTTCTGATATTAATCATTTGGGTCATTTCTTTTATTCTTAGCCTGAGAGGAAGCATATTAATTATACTGATCATTTCAAAGGACAGGTTTTTTTGTCTCATTAATTTTCTCTATTGATTTATTATTTCCAGTTTTATTAATTTTTCTTTTCCTTTTTCTTACTTTGAATTTAATTTGTTCTTCTATAATCTTCTGAGAAGTAAACACAGATTATTGATTTTAGATCTCTTCTCCTTTCAAATACAGAAATACCTCAGTCCATACACTCTTCAGTTCGCAAAACAATTCAGTTCTCTCCCAAAAGTGCTTGACACAATTTCATTTCAATACACAAACTTCCCTACACAAACACAAATGTGGCCTTCTTCCCTAGCATCATAAAGCAAGTTAAGTTCATGTAACAAGATACCTCTGTAAATGCATTCAGCTCTAAAAATATTCCTTTAAGCATTGCTTTCATAAGTTGTGTTTTCATTTAGTTCAAATATTAAAACACTTCTGTTGAGATTTCTCCTTTGACCCCTGCTTGTATTAAGAAATGTGAATTATTTATATTTTATTAATACATATTTTTAGTATATAATGATTACATTCCTTGTGGGGAGAAGTGTGTTTCTTAATCTCCAGGTTTGGAATTTTTTAGTTATCTTTGTTGTTAAATTCCATTATGTTCTGAGAGCTCAAATTGTATGATCTCTGTTTTACAAAATTATTGAAGTCATGTCTTATGGCTCAGAATCTCATCGATCTTGGTGAATATTCTATGAAGCCTGAGAAGAATATATTCAGCTCTTGTTGAAAGAAACACTCTGCAGATGTGAAATAATCTAGATTGATGGAATTGTTGCATTCAAGTATATCTTTACTGACTTGTGGTTTTCTGGATATGTCCATTTCTTATAGGGGGATGTTGAATTCTCCAGTTAGAATGGTGGACTTACTCATTTCTTCTTCCATTATGTCAATTTTGGCCTCATATATTTTGATACTATATTGCTAGGCACATGAGTATTAAGGAATGTCATGTCTTCTTGGAGAATTGATTCTCTTATCATTCTGTCATATTTCTACTCCTGATAAATTTCCTTGCTCTGTCAGAAGCTAATAGAGCTACTCTTGCTTTTGAAAATTAGTGGTAAAGTGGTACACTTTTCTCTATTTACCTAATTTATTTATCTTTTTATGTTTTAAGTTGATTTATATATTTTTGAATCCACTGGGACAATTTCTGTTTTTTAATTGGTGCATTTAGACCGTTAGAATTTAAAGTGATTATTATTATAATTGGACTTATGTCTGCCATATTTGTTACTATAGTTTATGTTGCTTTTATTCTCTGTTTCTATTTTTGTATTCTACTCTTTTCTGTCTTTTTGGGTTCAACTGAGCATTTTAAATGATTCTATTTTTCTTCTTTCTTAGTATAACAGTTTTGCTCCCCCTTTTTGTGTTATTTAATGGTTTATTTAGAATTTAGAATACACATTGACACTAATTTAAGTCCACTTTCCCATTACATTATGCCACTTCACAGATAGTGACTTATAACAGTACGACAATTTTGGTCACTCCTTCTTGTTCATTGTATCATTGTTTTCATTTGTATCACTTTTGCATAAGCACATATTACAGCAGTTGCCTCTCAGTTTTGGTGGGAATTTGTTCCAGGTTTCCCTGGATAACATAATTTATGGATTCTTAAGTATATTACATAAAATGATGCTTTTGAATATAAACTATACATCCTCCCATGTACACAAAATCATTTTTAGTTATTCATTTTATGTAATGCAATGTCAATGCTACGTAAATAGTTGTACTATATTATGGTAAATTAAGATAGGAAAAATAAAAGGCTTCATTTTGATATAACTTATGCATTCTCTGGGTTTATTCCTTTCTTTATGTCCATCTGACTTTCTTATTTATACAGTTTTACTCTCTAAAAATTTAGAAAAACATTTCTTGTGAAATAGGTTTATTTTTGCTTGTCAGAGCAAGTTTATTTCTCTCAGTTTTGAAGGATAATGCACAAGGTACAGAATTCTAGGTTGATTTTTTCTTTTGTTGTTTTAAATATTTCTTCTATTCCTTCTCTTTCTGGTTTTATTATTTTGTATATGTCATGTCTTTTTTTATTTTTGCTAGATATTATTTGATGCATATACATGTAGAATTGCTATCTGTGTCTTTTGGGCCTATTGACTTTCTTTTCTTTCTTTTTTTTCTTACATTTTAAAAATTTTATTTAAACAGAGGAAAAAAAAGCAAAACAGAAAAAGGGTAGCAACAATACAGAATTCTAAAAGAAAGAAAGAAAAAGGAAAATGAGAAACAGCCCCACTAAGAAATCAGTAATTTATAAATTATAGACTGTCATCCTGGATGTAATTGTTCAAGTTACAAAGTTAAAGGGTACATAGTAAACATTCAAACAGTCAGACTACAAACAGTTCTG
>PVLA01015179.1:0-26626 GCA_004027455.1 Hydrochoerus hydrochaeris | reverse complement strand
TCTTTCTTTCTTTCTTTCTTTCTTTCTTTCTTTCTTTCTTTCTTTCTTTCTTTCCTTCTTTATCAGTACCAGGGATCGAACTCACGCTCCCTGGTACTGATAAAAACAAAAGGCAGGCAAGGCAGGCGCTTATGCCACTGAGCTAAATTCCCAGCCCTAGAAAATTTCTAAATGTTATGTATGGATGCAACCTACTTCCTCTGCTTACAGCAGTCCTGTAGATAGTATAGCAGCTATTTATTGTTTGCCTCTCAAAGGCATGAACTATGTCTAATTTGCTTTTATTTCTGCCTAGCTTCTATAGGAAGGCTTACAAAATTGTAGGTGCTTAGTAAGTGTTTCCTGATGGGTAAGATAGGGGTTAGGAGTAGAATCCACCAGCTGCTGTCACACTTGCATATGAAGAGTATTTCTCCACCACCAAGAACCACTCAGAACAGGGCTCCTGTCTTAAGGTCCTATATTAGTGTCACAGGGTGGCAGTAATTACCTTGTTTGAAAAATACAGAATTAGACACTAGGCAGCTTTTCAGAGGATGAAGGAAAATGTGCACTTTCACATACGATGGTGGAGAAGAAAGTGGAATAACAATTTGGGCTCAAAAAATTGAAAACTCTGTATACACCTTAATCCTGCAGGTCTTCAAGTAAGGCAGAGATTCTGCTGCAAGCATGTTCATATCAACTAGGAAAAACTGGGCTGGGGATTTAACTCAGTGTTATAAGCGCCTTCCTGGCAAGCGTGAGGTCGTAAGTTCGATCCCTGGTACAAAACAAAAAAACAAAAAAATAGTATTCCAACTGGGAAAAACTGGGTATAACCAATATTTCCAACGAGAGTGATTATTTATTTAAAGGCATGACAGTTACCCTATATTCGGTGGATTGAAAAATCTCATTTCCATTAAAACAAAAACCAAAAAAACAGTGGTGCTGCATGTAAGCTCTGATCTGAACTCCTTGTTGATATTGTTGAGTAAAATAGCAGATTAAAAAGAATGTATACAATGCTAACTTTAGTTAAAGCAGTCACATTGTGCAAAAAGACAAGGATGTATGCCCTCAAATGTGAGCAGCAATTATGAGTAGCTTTTGTTAATTTTGGTCCTTGGTCTTTTTTTTTTTTAAATCAGGAATATATATTATTTATATGATAAATGAAAGATTTTTAAAACATGAAATATATATGCTCATAAGCTTCTTCTATACTTTGTATATTATTAACATAATTTATACTAGTTTATTTATCTGAGCATATTGTCTCATGCAATTTGCATGGTAGGGATAAAAAATAACATTCATTCCTACACTAGTATGACAGAAGAGTAGACAAGTAGGTTTGTTTAAACATTTTTAAAGTTCCGGCACCCAGGCTGACTTGAGGGCTCCCCAATTCCTCTTGCGCCTTCAGAGCATGTTGGTTACTAACTTTCTGTATTGCCCGCTCTGTGGGATGTCAAAAGCTTGAAATGTAACGGTTTCTCACTTTGGGTCTCCTACTTGAAGTGATAGTGCATTAAGTGAAAGTGGTTTGTGGAGCCCTTTGTGGATGGTGTGTCCCTCAACCAGCCCGGGATTTGTACCGGAAACGGTATGGAGACACTGTGGTTCAGGGGAACTCAAACTCCCTTCCTGGGAGCCCCTGACTGTCATGGAGGTAAGAAGGGAGGTGAATGGGGGAAGGGATAGGGGCCTACCAATATAACCTGAGAGACTCCACTGGTGTCTAGGGTTCATGTTGAGGAATCTGTTGCTTAAGGAGAAATTTGAAAGCTCTAATTGAGTTCTTTATCCTCACTGTACAGAAGGATATACCACGGGTCAATGTGTGTGGGTGAGAAGGTTGACTTTGCCAAGGTCCTTGAATGGCATTGTTGGAACCAAATGTGAGTCTTTGGACATTTAATACTCTGTTATGCTGACTGTAGACCCCACTGATGTCCTCATACTAAGGGAGAAAGCCGGAACCATTCACACAAAGCAATGGCTATCTTTGCTTAGTAGGTGAAAGCCATTCAGTGACGACGATAACAATGTTCCCATTTTCTCTCCAAGAATGGCAAGTATGGGGGTTTGATCAAGAGCTGTCCTCAGATTTAGTCCCCTTTAGGGACCCCAGACAATGTGACTTCTCAGTCCCAGGGAAATGGCTGCACGGAGGGCTCCACAATCAGTGTAGAGCATGATCTCAGGCAGACAATCCCAGAGGCCCCACTTCTATTTCTTACTGAAGAAAGATTTTCTCACAGTCAATTATGTACCAGGAACTGTGAAACAGCAAAGGTTACTTATACATAGCCCTTGTCACTTAAACATCTTAATGGTATTAGATACATGGAGGCAACTCATTCAATTACCACATAGAGTGGAATAAGCGTTTAGGAAGTATTCAAGAGAAACTCCAAGGATGCGAAGGAGAAAGAGAGGTTCATGCTTTATTCACTGACAAATGTGTGGAGTTTTTCTCATCCAGGACACAGCACTAAATTCCCATACAGGCGATGTCCAACAATTGTTTTTTCACACTATCTCAGCTGGATTGCCCAAAAGATTAGAATACTATATAATTACAGATGAGACCATAAACATGTTTATCTTCTTTTTAAATGCCAGTAGTCATCTTGGTAAGTTAGGGATGCTCAAAGCTAAACTTCATAGACATATAATTGTACATACATAGCCATTTTCATAAAGCCTAAATAAAGTAGAAATTACAGATGTAATCTTGTGTGTGATCAGATTTTTCTGGGAATGCTGTGAATTTTGTATCCAGTGAAATATGGAGCCTCTTGGAATCATGGAAATGAAGAGTACCAGATACTTAGAATTCGTTGCAGGGCAATCTATTTATCTTATGAGAATGAAGATGGAAGTGTGATCACTTCTCCTCTCATACTGTTTTATTTTTGGTGCCACTTAGTGCTTTATCATGCTTATTGGCTGAAGCTGAGGGTGAAGGAATGAAATGTTATTTTTCTCCCCAAACTTGCCCATCTTATTCTCTGTTACTAAAGGAGACTCACTTATCTCCTGGGGCCATTTTACCCACTCTCTTTCTCATCTCCTGAAACTTCAAAGAATTCCCTAAAGTAGTCATGTTGGTCTAACATTAGTAATATTATTATGGGAAAATCAGAATCAAATGTATTTAAATGAGTCAAGGATGTTAGGTTATTGCTTTGGAGTCCATAGTCGAATAGTCTTTATTTTGATTCACTTCATATAGGAATCAAGACAAAAGAGGGGCTGTGGAATTGCTCCTGTGTAGAGAAAGTCTTGGCCACCTCTCTTGGCTGCCATCTTGACCTCGTTTTGAGGCTTTTTGGTTGATTTTTTCCAAGTAGCTGGGAAGTGATGTGATGGTGACTAGAATGCTTTTCTTGCATGGGAAAGGGGCTCATTTTTCCTACACAATGAAATGAAATCAGACAGAAGCTTTTTTAGAGTCAGTTAAGGAAGGATTATACTTCCTTCCTTCTTTCCTTCTCTCTCTCTGTCTCTTTTCCTTTCTTTATTTCCTTCCTTTCCTCTCTCCCTCTCTTTCTGTGTATATGTATCTGTCTCCTAGATGTAGTGTCATTCACTTTTCTAAGATTTTCATATAGTAAATAATTTCAGGATCAAGTGATTAAATGATGTCCAATAAACCAAATGATAAAACTCAAAGGTAGCCATGCATCCATCCATCCGTTCATCCATCCATGCATCCCTCTGTTCATTGTACAGATGTGGTGAAATCACTCACAAATCCAGAAGGTGATTAAGTTCAGTAATTCTCTTCCCTTAACCTCTCTTTGTTCTATTTCCAATTCTCCTTCCCCATATCTATTGTCTTAGTTATGACTTTAATTTACCCTTCGTAATTTCTTCTACCAGATATCCCCATTCTATCCCACCATGCAGACTGCCAAGAGCTACCTTTGTAAACACAATTCCTCTCACTAACTCCCAGAGTACCTGGCATGTCCAACAGGATGGAGAATACATTTAGTGAGGTGTCTAAGGTCCTTCCAGTTCTGACCTGTGCCTGCCTCTCCAGATGGGTCTTTTATAACTTTTCAGATAGCCTGTATTCCACTGCACTCATCAACCTGAGGTTCCCAACTCAACAGGTGGGGTCACACCTTCATTTCCCTGTTCACTGTAAACTCTTGATGAAAATTTCTGTCTCTACTTGTTTGCATTTCAAAGTTCCTGTCTAGCTAAAGCCTTTCTTGACTTTTTCTCCCTCAAGTAAATTTGACTATTTTCCATTATGAATCCTTAGTGAATCCCAGGGAATAGACTGACAGGACTTGTAAGCTATTTATCACTCTTCTTTCTCAGTATCCTCATTGAACATAAGTCCTTCAAGTCTAGAAGCCTATTTCATTTCTCACTGTATTTTTTCCACTGCTACAGTCTGAATATTTGTGCCCCTCCCTCAGTTCATATGTTTGAACCTTAACCTACGAGGTGGGAGTGGGAGTTCTCTGGAAGGTGGGTAAGTTATGAGGGTGGAGACTTCATTTAAATGGAGTTAGTTCCCCTCATAAAAGAGATCCCAGAGAGCTCTCTTGCCTCTTCCACCATGTGATGAAGTGGCCAGAAAGTGCTGTCTATAAGAAACCACTCCTTATTAGATATGAATCTACTGGTATTTTGACATTGGACTTCCAAACTTCCAGAACTGCAGAAATGTTTGCTTTTTATAAGCCACAGATTCATAGTACTGCTTATAGCATCTTAAATAAACTAAAATATCTCCACAGTGCAGGTCTTCATACGCAGTACCAACCCAGCAGAGATGTATTCAGTTAGTTGAGATGACATGGATTGAACTGATCATTTCCATACAATCTACGGCTTTGGACTGGCTGAACCAAGGCTCTTCTCCCTCCTTCTTCTCTCCTCTCCCTCAGTTTATTTTTCTCATAGCCCCTGGAGCTGCTTGAAAGCACAGAAAACAATTATCAGACATCTGTTGCATTTGCCTATTGCAATGGTTTTTTATTGTGTTTAAAATAAAATCCAGGTCCTTCTTAGTTAGGAATGTTCATATCTAAACTTTTGCCAGTCTCACAGTGGTACATGCAGGGCTAGACACATTCATAAACATATTATAGAAATTGCATTTGATACCCCTCTCTCTGGAATGCTTCTCCTCCAATTTGCATCATGAGTGACTCTAATACTCAAGGATATGCAAAAATGCTACTTCTCAGAAAAAAATTCCCTGATAAACTCACCCACTCCAACTCTGAATTATTATTTTATTTTATTTTTTGTTTTACTTTATCACTCTTTATAAACATCTTGTTTATTGATTTTCCCTTGCATATTGTATTACACAAGAATGTAAAAATGATAGCTAACACTTGTGCAGTTTATATTACAAGCTGAGAATTGTTCTACGTGCTTTCATGTATATTTTTCTATTTAATCTTCACAAGAGCCTGTAAGGAGAGAATTATTTTAACCCCATTTTAAAAATGAAGAGCCTAATATTATTTGGACAATACTTCATGCCTATATCTTGTACTCTGAGTAACAATTATGAAGATAACTATATGCAATGTATTAATTATTGTTACTCTCCTACTAGCTTGCTTTGAAACATTGTTTTATTTTTATTTTTTTCTCTTTAAAATAAAAATAAATAAATAAAAATGAATCACTTAAGGCACACAGAGGTAGCAATTTGTCCAAGATGCCAGGCCTTTTAATCACAGTGTCTTGTATTCTCCACATGGATGTAGATCTTATAGATCCTGTTTACTGCTCTACTCATGATTTGAAAAAAAAAACTGTCTATATGACTTAGAAAATAAATAAATAATGAATATAGTATTGAAAGTGTTGTCTCTTCTTATCTAACCAGACACTGGTATATTCACCATAGAGAATTACTGAAATTTCAATGGAATGAATCATGTACAAGCAAATTAAATACTTTCTGGTTTAAGTGAATTATCTTTCCTCTAATTCTTTGACTATACTTTTCAGACATGACTCTAAAATTTCCCCACTCCAAACAACAACAACAACAACAACAACAACAACAGCAATAGCAACAACCACCAATTTTGTGTTAGCTAAAGTGATAGGAGAAATGTTCACTGTATTCTTAGAAGACATAAAGCTTCACTTGCTATGGTCCATAAAGTATCCAGAATAATTCTATGCATAGTCATTAAAGAACTCTATAAAAAGCACTGGATATTGAGACCACTCAAGCAATCTGATTGCTTAATTAAATCTCTAGAAATGCTCAATATGTGCCAATTGAAACTATATAACTAATAAAAAAGACCTACATGCCTTCTTCTATCTTTTTTCTTTTCGCCTTTAGTTTATAATAGCAATACTGACCTTGGCCCTGGGCTTTTCCAGGAGATTAATGACCAGCTAGGCTTTATGATCCTCAGCTGCCCCCACGGTGGACTATCAACTCCTCCCAACTTGTCGTTCAGCCCCTGCAAAGTATCTCACTCTGGTTTGCTGAGGAATGTCAGTGTTTGTCAGAACTGGTGGGGATTGGTTTGTGAATAGTGATTTGTGGATTCTTGGGGACTCTGCCAATATTGACATCTCTGAAGAAGATGTCCTAACAAACCCAGAGGTGGCCTTTGATACACTCGTATTTACACAAGAGCTTGTTTTTCCCCCACACCACATTTCAGTGTGATGGTCTGAAGGTGCTTACAATGATTTTTTTCTCTCTTGAAGCTTTGTTCTCTTTTCTTTTGAGATGTGACTTTCTTAAAGCTGTGTATGGACAAAAAATGCTTTGGAATCATAGAAAAAAGCTTCTTTTGAAGTCAAAGATAGTGATGGCAGCATCTAAATAAATTATTCTGAATATAACACAGTACAAACAAGCTAAGCTTCCTGCACCTTGCCCTGGTGAGAATGACAGCATCTCACCTGGTTGCAATTCTAATCCTGCTTTTTTTTGTTTGTTTGCTTGTTTTAGTTTTTGCTTCTTAATTGGCAAAAGAGAGATTGAACTTTTAGAAAATGGTCACCATGTCTCTGGTTCCAGACTGTTAATGCTGCGAATCCTCAGCGATTGCTTCTCACTTGTTCGTGGTCACATCATGGTTTTGTGAGTTTGTATTACTCCTGTTAGTGGTGTGACCTTGAGTGGCTTTGTGTACTGTAATAATGATATTGGTACCATTTGACTGGTGCTTTAGAATTTACAGAGGGCTTCGTAGGAGCTCATGATTAATCATGTTTTACAGAAGAGGCAGCTAAGTTCCGAGAAATGGAGTGACTTGCCCAGGATCATGTATCGTATAAGTAGATGAGGTATTTAGATTTCCCAATTCTAAATTCAGTCTCCTTCTCAGGTCTTTCATTTTCCCAGCTTCCAAAAACAACTGTTTGTTCACTTTTTGGCCCTTAAAATCATTTCTTTCTGTCCATGTCAGAATAAGTAAAGGTTTTTTTTTAGTATTGCTGTGTTTTTTTATTATTTTTTAAAATTTTATTTAAAGAGAAACAAAAGCATGCAAAGGGTAGAAGTAATACAGAATTCCAAAAAAAAAGATAAACAATAAGAAATCATTAGTTAAAATGACATATTGTCCTCTTAGAAATAGTTGCTCAAGTTACAAAATTAAAGCATACAAAGTAGATAGTCAAACAGTGAGAGTGTAGACAGCTATGGGTGCATGAATTTCTGCATGTATTTCTATACTTTCTGTATTAGAGGGAAAAACAAAACTCAGCAAGACAAAACAAAACAAATTCCTATAAAAACATGAAACCAAAAAGTTGTATAAAGCCACAGTACAAGGTGATCTACAATGATTACTGTGCTGTTTCTTATTATCTTCAATAGACTGTCTATATCATCAGGCATAATTGAATATAGCAGTATGATTGAGTATAGCAGTAAATAACAATATTAGTAAAAATAAAATATTGTAGACAGTATAAAACTTCAAAGGCAGGTAATAATCAAACCAGAGTGGATATTCTAGTGGATCTTGTCATCTTAAGTGCAGTTGCCTATACTTTCAGACTTAATATTATCAATCATAACAGCTTTGAATAAAATCTATCAATACAAAACAGCGATCCAACAAACCAGATTCGGTTACAATCAGTCATGGTAAAACAGTGTAGGTTTTACAGAGCTTTAGATTAAGTTAATAGGAAATTAAAGATGATTACCTGTTATTTTCAGGATTACTGTGACCTCAAATCTAGCATAGGTAAAAATGACTGGAACAGAATATAATACATCTAAGCAGAGTAGTATGGGTAATGTGAGTTTTAAATCCTGGTGCACTATTTACAATATATCGTATCAAGACCATCTATGTTATAGTTTCTAGTTATCCTTTTCTGCCTCATTTCTGCTATGCTATTTTTCTGCCTTTGTTTGTCTAGTTTTCTCCTTCATTCTACTTCCTGCCCCACTCATTGAGGCCTTTCTGCCACTGTTCCTAAAATCCTGGTATTTTTTTTCTCTCTCTCTAGAATGTCCTTCAGTATTCTCTGTAGGGTTGGATTGGTGGTCACAAATTCCCCCAGTTCCTCTTTGTCATGGAAGCATCTTATTTCTCCATCAACTTCTAGTGACAGTTTTGCAGAGTACATCAATCTGGGCTGGAGGTTATTTTCTTTCAGGGCTTGGAATACTTCATTCCAACCTCTTCTTGATCTGATGGTCTGTGTTGAGAAGTCAGCTGTGATTCTGATGGGCTTACGTTTATACGTAATCTATTTCTTTTCTCTGATGGCTTTTAATATTCTGTTTTTATATTGAATTTCTGGCATCTTGATTATTATATGTCTGGGTGTAGATCTGCTTTGGTTGTAGGTGGCTGGAGTTCTGTATGCCTCACACAACCGAATGTCATTTTCTTTTCCCATGCTTGGGAAGTTTTCCTTAATTATTTCCGTGAATAGACTTTGTAATTCACCTGTATGTATTGCTGCTTCTTCATTCATGTTTCTTATTCTTAAATTGTAGATTCTCTTGTCATCTTCTAGCCTTTGTATTGTTACTGCCTGTTTCCTTATTATTTTTAAGAGATCTTTCCTTTCATGATCACACACTGCCAACCCCTCTTCAAGTATTGATAGTTTATCTTTAGTTTCTTTTAAGGAGTTTTGCCAGCTTTCAATGGAGTTTTTAATTTCCTGGTAGTCTCTTTGAATCTGCTTCATGTATTCTATATTTTCTTTATATTTTTTATCGAATGTTTCTGTCCTTTTTTTGTGTTCCTCCCTTCTGCCGTCTGTATCATCCTGAGAGATGCTTCCTCAGATCATTTCTTTTATTACTGTACTCATACCCTGCTTTACCTGATTTAATATTTCAGTTTTGAGCTCATCTACAAGGTCCTGAAGATATCTCTTAATGTCCATCGAAGCCATGTCTGATGTTGTGTGTTTGCCGCCTTCAGTCTCCCTTGTTTTTCCTTCTCCTGGATCAGGGTTCTCAGAGTTCTGGGCTGGGAGCCTCCTCCTGCCTCTCTCTCCTGTCATGGCCCTGGCTTCCTCCACATGGGTTACAGTGCAGGTCCCAGCCCCCTTCCCTGTTGGCCAGGTTTCCTACTAAGCAGCTGGCGAGGGACCTCCACCCTCTCCTGCCTGCTCTTGTCACTGAGGTGTAAGCAGCATTTGCGTATGCCCACCCCTCCCCATCGGGCCAGCCAAACTTCAGGTGCCTTAACCCAGTTAGTGCATGCTAGGTGCAGGGAATCGATTTGGCACAGATCATTGGGTCTCGGCCAGGGGCGCGGCCCAGTCCAAGCAAATCCCACGAATCTGCTCTGGGAAGGGAGCAACCAACTTAAGTCACTGTCGCTCCCAGTTTAGGTGCCTCCTGCCCGATTTCAACATGTTGCCCATTTGGTCGCGCCCTTCCCGTGGCAGGGGGTCTCATTCCCAGCACTGACCATGGATTAATGAAGTTCCCTTCACCAGCTCCACTCTCTGTTGGGCTCACCAGCCCCCGACTTCAGCACTGCTCTGCCTTCTATGAGTGGCGGTGGGAACGAGTTTGGGCAGCTCTGCCTGCCACGCAGATTCAAGCTGGCACAGACTTGGCGAATCACCATGAAAACACTGTGTCCCTTAATTTTTAGCTGTTTCAGTTGTAGTCCCAAAATATTTGACGAGTTTTTTACATTTTAATTTCTTCCTGTGTCAAGAGGATCTGTCTACCTCTGTCTGGGTCTCTCCAGGGTGTTTTTTTCTGGCATAAGAATTGTTTCTTTTGGGAGGCTTTGTATTCTGTTGCTCACTGATAGGCCATTTTGTCTTAAGTGAAGGGGTCTTAAGTAATAACAGTCGCTACTATTTACCATTAGCTGTGGACATACATTGCATACACATTTCACTTTGTTTTCACAACTCAGTGGGGCAAGAACTTCTACCATATTACAAAAGAGGACACTGTGGCCCAATTGGGACAATGTCCTATTAGAGTTTAGGCTCTGGCATTTCTGACTCTAATCTTCATTCATGGTGCTCTGCTCTCACCTCTGACAATGGAGACTATTCTTTATGGAGTTTTATAGTTCTTTTTCCTTTTGCATAATATCAAATATGAGCTGTTCAGTGAGCTGAGAATAAAATTTTAACCACAGCAAGATGGAAATATCTCCAACTGGATGCTACTGGGAATGTGGCTTTCTTTAGTGGTACTATGGGATTACTTTGGTGTCATTCTAAATGTGGAAGGAATACACTGGTACCATGGTTCACCCACTTGATTTTATCCACAGTTCTAGTTGCAATTTGTGTTGGATAAGGACCAAATCAAATTCAATGGTTAGGTTCAATGGTGAGCTTACAGGGGAATTTGATTCAGTTCTTATCTTGCTCTGTTTGCAAGCAGAATCATGGAGAGAGTTGAGTATGTGAACCAAGGTACCACTGCTTGATCGAGTAGCATCTTTGTGTTTTCAATTTTTTCCAATCATTACATTGAAATAAATATATATATATATATATATATATATATATATATATATATATATCTGGACAAGTAGCTGTGAATTTTTATAGATTCACAAGGTTATGCAGGACCAGAGAAATCATTTACTTTTCCTTCACCTTCTTTGGAGAAAGGAAATCCAGAAAGGCTCTTCAATCAGGTATTTTGGTTTTCTTTTTTTTTCCTTTCAGGATGTGGCTGCTGGGTTGTGTTATCTGACATGTGCCAGGCACCTTCCTAGGAACCGGACAGTGTGTCATACTTCACTGCAGGGAGTGTGGGGAATGAGACAGACACAGGCCCTGTGCTCAGGAAGCTGAGGGTCTGGCACACAGGGACTGAGATCTTTGCTTCAGCATCAGTCGTTAGCTAACTCACCCTGCTGCTCATTCTGGATCTATGTTCATGTCTGGGTTTACCCTGAGTCTCACCTGATCATATAGGGATGTGACACTATTTTCTTGGAGGACAGAAAATGGCATCTTCATACGTACCATTCCTAGGAGTTTGTTTCTAACCTGATGAGTTAGAGGGGGATAAGAGACAGATTTGAAGGTGTCCTCCACATAATCCTAGGCTAACATCAGACCTTGGCCCATCTACCACCTCCCTGAAGTTTTTTTTTCCCCTTTAGAACTTGACTGTAGCGCTAATCTCCGCTCCTTCTGCCCTTTGGAGGCTTCATGTCATTCTCATCCCTCCTCTGTTTGTCTGCTCCCTTTCATAGGCTTCGTAGTTTGTGCTGGACCTATTGGGCTATCTTGTTCTTTACATGTCCTTGATGGACATCAGAGCTCCCCCAGAAGATCAACCAGGAAGGTATAGAAGTGTTCCAAACTAGATAGCTACAGAGACTAAAGAAAATCTTGAGACATAAAAGTGTTCTTTCAGTTTTTAAAGTTGTTCATTTACATAATTTTATTGCCATAGCCTCAGGAGAAAACAAAAATAAATCCAACAAAAACAAAATAAAAAGTAGCACCTTGGAACTTCAGAGTCCAAGGTAATTTATTTTCTTAGCAGAGCCTCCTCCAATGGCCCTTGCTCTGCAGAACTTGATTTGCCATCAATATTTAAAATTAAAATAAAGTAGTTCTTAAAAAATGAAGATCACTTAAAACATAGTGCTACTTGAATGTCAAGAAGCCATTATGTTTAATAGCATTTTTTAAACTATTAAAGTTGAGTGGTTACTTTTTATTTTGCATTTAGTCACTCATGGGAGACATTTATTTAGTCTTATGTGCTACAAATAGTGATGCTGTTAGTAAAGTGGATTCTCATTTTGAATAATGATCTCATTTAGATAATATATCTTAGTATAATATATTTGTATCTTACAGGAAAAGAAAATGCACAAATTGTTCAGAGAGTAGAAGTTCTGTTAAATCCCTACCCTTAAAGCTATAGAATTGTGAAATCAAGAAATGTAGTAGTTATTTTACGTCAGTCACGTGACCGACTCATATGGTCAAATAAATGTTTTAACCGTGTTTGGAGGTGCTGGTAACAATGAAAACAAAATAAATAAGCTTAGGATACCATACTCTTTCATGATATAATCTAAAATTCTTTTTCTCTTTATGAGAAGTAAAGCGAAAAAATATGGGATATAAATGAGGTAATACTTTTACTCCTGGATATCATTTTAAAAAGTACTTTTAATATATTGTCATTCTGGGTTTCATGAACAAATTGGTCGTCATTCTTAAAAAAAAAGACTCAGTGATTTTCTAGAAACCTTATACCCTTCTCTTTTTTCTTTCTTTCTTTTCCAGTCTATATATACATAGAATTCTCAGTAATGTAAACTAGAGAAAATTGAAATTCTAGACACAAATGGCACAATTTTCTGAATCTGTGTTTCCTCTGGCAGAAATAAAAAGTAGAATGCATTAGGAGCGTCTCAGAGAACACAGATGTGTGCTGTTTGAAAATGCACAAATATGTAGGTTCCTCCCACCCCAGTTCTGGGGATTGAACCCAGGTCCTTCACATTGAGCTTCATTTTTATTTTTTGTTTTGAAACAGGGTTTTGCTAAGTTGCCCAAGCTGGGCTTGAACTTATGGTCTCCTTACCTCTTGTAACTTTTGAAGTTAGTGTCTGACACTTGGGCCTTTGGGGTTCTGAGGCCCCCTAAACCTGGTTCTTACATCAGTGATACCTTTAATGAAAAGAACTCATGCTTATTGAGGGTCAGGCATTGTGTCCCATACTAATTGCATCAGTTAATATTCTTTTAGGTATAAATCATAGAAAAATTGAGCAAGTAATGAATTGATCTAGGATTGAAACAATCACCAGCAATCAATCTTTCCTTTTCCCTTAGCTCTGGTTCTTCATGTTAGTTTATAACCACATAGTGAGAGCAAGGTTTCTGAACCTCAATCCTACTGACACTTTGTGATGGAATATTATTTTGTTCCTGTGGAGATCTTTGTTTTGTTGTTGTGAAAACATCCTTGGCCCTTGTTCATCAGATTGGAAAAACACTGCTTCCAGAGTTTTGACAACCAGAAATGTTTCCAGACATTTCTCGAATGTGCCCTGCATATCACCACTAAGATGACTGGAATGATTCTGCCTGTGAGGCACTCTTGATGCCATGTTTTCCAGATTCAGACTCTGCAGAGCAAAGCACTTCAGTCTTAGAATTCCAGGAAAAATATCCGGAGACAAACTCTTACTGGATCTGCTCAGGTGGGTGGTCCACCCTTGAAATAGTCACTCTGAAGTCACCTCTGAAGGTTACATAGTCTACCTGAGGGTTGGAGATAGAGTACCACCTACAGAATAGAGAAAAAATTGTGTGGAAAGATAATATTCTCCAATTAAAATCAGAGGGTATCTTAAACAGGAAGAGAGTCCAGGAAAAATGGAGAACAAATTCCTACTGAAGAAAAACAATCTTCTTAGTTTTCATGGTAACAATGTGGGGTACAGAGAAGTCAAATGGTTCAAAGTCATAAGGACTGGTCAGATAGACAAGCATGTTCCTACTTGATTCAAAATGATGGGTGATAACTAACAAAAAGAAAAAAAAACAACCTTTGTTTCTCTAGTTGGAGTTACCAAGAGTTAAATGCTAATATCCAGCACCTTCCTGATGCTGAGTGACTGTTTCTGCTTGGGGACTGGGGTGGGAGAACGGCTTTCATTCCTCCAAACTAAAGACAAATGCATTTCTCTCCAATTATAATATCAAAAAGAGTTAAGTGATTTATTTACAACAATGTACCATAGTTTTAACATTTCCTCCTGGCTCATTATGAGTTAGCTAGGCTTTTTTTTTTTTTAACTTAAGAACCAGTCATAAAGTATGATTCTGTTTCTGTTGGCAAATGCGTCCTGAATACTAAACCATCAGCTTTCCAATGCACTTTCAGAATGCAGTGCATTTCTAAACTAGGGGTTGCCTGTGTTATGAAACTGACACTGTACTTTCAGGTGATTCATTTCTTCCAGCAGACTTGAAGTATTTGTTCAAAGTTTCAACCTGCTGGTTGAATTTCTAGTAATGAAATGTACACAAATTCCCATGCTACAGAACAGATTACGTCCAAAATCTAAGCAGGTCTAACAAATCACATGGTGAACTGGAGGGATTTACCTGTCACAAAGTATCTGTATTCCCATTTCTAATCAAGAGTCTTTGTTAATCATACCTGGATGGGTTACATGTTGCTATATTTTAAGAGATTTCAACTCAGTATTGAGTTTAAAGATGATTTATTTACTTGAAATATATTGACCTCATTTTACTGCCATCCAAAGGAGGGGGGAGGAGAGAAAGAGAGAGAGAGAGAGAGAGAGAGAGAGAGACAGAAACAGAGACAGAGACCAAGAGAGAGCTATTAGCATTTTAGAACTGTCTTTGGAAATTGTGCTGCTTGTTGCAAAAATTTTCATACCCACCTCCCCGAATATTTTCAACACATAAAGACATTTCCTTGAAAGAGGCCACCTTTGGCCATGGTTAAAATCTACTTTGCAAAATTTTGGCTACCTTTTGTGTCACGATATGTTAATGAGTAGCAGAAATCCCACCACTTGAAGTCAGTGACAGTTTGGCTCATTCAGTGGTCTCTTTGGTGCATCATTCTCTTTAAGATATGATGTGAGAATATCTATTTAAATTAAGGTGAAGAACATTACTGCAGTAATTTTTACTTCTAAAAACTGATACCTTTAGAAACACATTTATAGCAAGAATGTTCGAGAATTGCAGAAAACAGCTGTGCAGAATCTTGAAGGAACTAGCTTTAGCCTTCTGTAATTTTTGCACTGTTTAAGGACTGCACTGAAGGAGTTTGAAATCAAGATGATTGACATTACTAAGCTTTTTTTAATGCTGCACACATGGTCTTTTTTTAAAAAGAGTACTCTGCACGCAAAACATAATTGCTCTCTGCTTTTGCAAAGGTTTCCCTTCAATAGAATTGCATTTTTCTGATATAACTGATTAAAATAAATTAAATGAACCACTCACTTATTCTTCCAGTTTGCAAACTTTGAAATTTTTAACAGGGTTTTTACATAGGCATACATTGTGCAACTCTACATACTATTTACTAAATGTAGTATAAGTGCCCTTTTGAAAAGCTAGATAATGGCATTCTCAATAAAGAGAAAAAAGGGTACTGAGCATAGCTGGGGACATCAGACCTCTGCTGATTGGTCATCATCAGACACCCTTTGATACCTTTGCTAGTTTGCTGGTTCTGACCAGCTCTGTCCAGGCCCTCTCCACAGTGAGTGGGTGCTGCCTTGCGTGAGATGGTTCATCTCTGCTAATGCTGAACCCCCATTAGATAAGTGGATGAGAGAGACACAAAGTTTTCTCCATCTGGGCTCCCCCATTTCCCCCATTACTATGTCTTCTATGATAATTAGCTTTAGTGTTTAAAAAAATATATGGAAGATACATATATCTTCCAATATCTTATATATATATATATATATATATATATATATATATATATATATATTCCCTAAGAGAAATGTTAATACTATGTATTGCAAATGTGCACTAATAAAACATTTAAAAAAGAAAACAATATGCATATATGTATAGGCATATATGTCTGTATATGTATGTGTTCTCTATTCTGTATAGCACGTGATTACACTCAGTACAATTGTAAGTAAACTGCTGCAGGTGTATCACAAGATGGGGTTGCCTCAAACTTGTTATAAAGAAGTCCCAACTAAGCTTTCTTGTGATTTATGCTATTTATGAACACATAGATTATTTGAGTGGTAAATCGATGTCACTTATTTTACAGAAAATACATCTGAGTTTATAAAAATGTTTTAAAATAATAGCTGTTTGGTTTAATGTAACTTATTGAGTATGTGGCAGTTGTTTAAAAAAAAGTTCATGCATTGATCAATTGAAGGCCTGCAGAAAGACTATAAACCAAAATGGGGAGGGTGACTAGAAAGCAGAAATTACTGTAGAAGATAGAATGGCAGACAAAATATCAGAATTAATGTATTCGTTTTCAGTTTTCTTTCTAAATTAGACCATATCTCACTGTGGCTGTTGTCACCAGGTGTTATAAACCTTAAATATGTGCTTTATTATTTTTTTGTTCTCTGACATATATGGGGGAGCTAAGGAGCCAGAGTCAGGGAAGTCTTTAAACATTCTGATCAGGTTTCCTGGGGTCTTGCTGCTGGAAGAATGTCTTCTGGGTAAATTTCCACTCTCTCAGCAGGGAGTGTTTTGCATGAACTGACTCCCAGGAGAAAATGTTATTTCATACAACATAGCCCAGGCAGTGACTCATATTAAACTGACCAGGGCAGGGGAGGGGAGAGGTTGACCTGGAGGGTGGGATGCAGGGATGGCATAGGATAGGATTTACTTTCTAAAAGACTTAACTATGGCTTTCTGGGAAATAAAAGAAAACACCTCCCAGCTCTCTGTGTTTCCCTGTGATGCTTTTGTATCCAAAGTATTTGCAATGTGTCATAAGGATTTTCTAGGAGGAAATGACGATTTTCAGTCAAGACAAGGAAAACCTAGATTCACTGAGAAAGTCATGAAATTGCCTTTCTCTTTGACCATTGCGAGTTATGATATCAACCATAATTGGTAGTAAGGACATGGCTGATTTCAACAAGCCAGTTATTGCTGACCACCAGAAATAAGACTTGAAAAGATACCGATTTGAAAAGAAAGATTTTGTTTTTTTGGTCAGATTTGCATGTTTCAAGCACCACATGGTCTAACAATGAATTTTTTTCTTGAGTCTCAAACATCTTTGCTTTCCAGAAAGTGACAAGTACCAGACCATCACTGCCCTGATGGTTCCTATTGTTTTTAGAATGTATTTTGATCAAATGATACAGTTCTGCAATTTGATCCGTTTAATTATCTTTTTTATTATTACAACATGCACTGAGGTCCTAAACTTCCCATGATTTATTGATAAGGGCATCTTCCACTTGTACTGCCTCATTTTATTGCTGTTTTTATAATGGTTTCTAACTAATAAAATGTTATCTTATTCATTTTGTTTATGTGTAATAAATCAGAAGCCTTCTACTTCCCCTGCTAGGCAGATAGAGGTTGTGCAAGGGACGGGGAGATTGTCTCAGTGTGTTAAACCCATGACGTCTTTTGCATACAAATAGAAATTAGTACAAGTGCATTTCATTAAGGAAAGTATCACTGTTTCTGCATGACCTAGAGAAAATTAATATTCTAAATACAAAATCATGTGACTTGGGTTTTGCCTCTTTCCAGCAATCAAAGCTGTGAAAAGATACCTGGAATCAAGCCTAGATTTCTTCTTTGTTCCTATAAGCAATATTATTTCCTTGGTGAAGGAAATAGATATGATGGAAAAAATAGTGTGTGCTATGTGTAGACAACTTTAAATGTTAAATTCATTGAAGGGATATTTACCAGATACTTGGATCCTGTATTATTTGCGTGGGGAGTAGGGTGGGGTTGGGAGATGGACCAGAGACTTGGCTCTTTGACTCCACAAAGCTTATATTTTTGAAAGGCAAAACAGACATCAAATGATAATGTTAATGAATATGTAATTTCAATTGTGATAGGGATAGGGAAGAAAAGATTCAGGAAACAGAGAATACATCACACTAGGCTCCATTCACTTCCATTTGCTTCTTTTATTAAAAGATAACTCTGCCCACTTTGCAGCGGCCCCACCCAGTGCTCGAGAGATGAACAGGAGGTTCTGCTGTAGGCTGGTAAGGGACTGGCCCGCATGGCTCCCTAGGGTCCCTGGGATGCAGACGCTAGGGATGCCACCCGGAAGTGTGGTGGGAGGCAGAGCTGAGGAAAGCAGGTTTCTTCTTGAGCATTGAAAAGCTTTTGAGGTCCAAGATGGCTCCTCCAAGGGCAAGGATGTGAGCTGGGTCATGCTTCTGAGAAGAGGGAATGGTTCCAGGAAACAAGAACAGCGGAAGACATGCAACTGGAGATGAGCCAGGAAAGGAGGGTGAAAGTACAAGGTGAAGGAGGCTGCACTCTTGCCAAGGGGCTTGGATTTCATCTGGAGAGTCTGGAGAGTCCTGGTAGGAATTTAAAGCAAGGTTTATAGTGGATATAGTTATGTAAGAGCATCTACCTGTCCATTTTCCAGTTTCAGTTAACCACAGTCAACTTTGGTTTCAAAATACTAAATGGAAAATTCCAGAAATTCAGGTTTGCAATTATACATCTTTCTGCATAGCATGAAAAATCTTGCATGGTCCTGCCCTGCTCCATAGAGAAGATGGTCATCCCTTTGTCAAGCACAGTATATGTGCTACCACCTGTAAGTTACCGCAGCCAACATCCATTTACCCTCAGGTAGCTCTGTCTCTACAGGGCCAGTACAGGTTAATGGTTAGGGGACCTACGATTGGTTTTACAAAAGATTTTCCTTTTGAATTATGGCTCTGGAATTTACTGGACTCTCAGTGAGTTTTTTTAGATGGTGTACTGCCTGAAAGAAAGTGACTCTAATAGATCATAATTTGTTATTGAGGTATTTGACCAATGTGAAACAATCACTTTGTACTTCCTTTGCCCGCTTGATTTAGCAAGTTTTTAACTGTCATTTTGGTTGCCCAACTCCTCTTTCCTATTTGAGCAGAAGCCCAGGAAGGGGCAGGCATTTTCTATTTGCATCCCCTAAGAGTGGGACAATGGGCCGGTCCTTTAAGTATGACTAATTGAAAACTCCTGCCTAAGACTTTGAACCACGAGGCAATGATTCAAGGAGACAAGGGAAGTCAGACATCATTCACAGCGGCTATGCTGGATGCAGGAGAGCCCAGGACCAGGGCTCTGACACTGTGTGCTGGGTGGGGTTGCATGGGGCACACAGCCTGTGCTGACAGAACAGGACCATGGCTACAGTTGCCTTCAGTGCTTCCCAAGCCTAGGTGTTCAGCCTACAGATCACTCCTGGAATATCTCCAGCCCCTCCCTCTATGCTCCCGTTCCACTGAAATAAATTAAGGTTGATTTCTGTTGTCTGTAACCAATGACCCTGTGCAGAGCCACAAATGTTAGAATTTCTCAGCCAGAGATTTGAGCTTTGTACTTTCACGGCATTGGTGGAATACCTAATGAGATACTGAAGGTTACTTGTGTCTTTAAAAAGTAAACTTGTGAAAAATCAATATGAAATCTTCTCTCTGATTCTTCTGATACCATTAAAAGCCCAACACCCAGCCATGAGGCTAGAGTTAACAAGCAAACAAAATA
The DNA here is from genome assembly GCA_004027455.1 of Hydrochoerus hydrochaeris. Lineage (NCBI taxonomy): Eukaryota > Metazoa > Chordata > Mammalia > Rodentia > Hydrochaeridae > Hydrochoerus > Hydrochoerus hydrochaeris. The sequence goes on along the minus strand of PVLA01015179.1, from coordinate 6,949 downwards.
AAACCTACAACTCTCCTATTTTATATTCCTCTAGCTTGGCCAAAATCCAGATGTGAGGCTGCTTAGATAATGTTATTTTCAACATGTCATCTTGCTTCATGGCAATCTTTACTGTATGTGTCACTCAAGAAAATGTTGACTGTGAGACAATTCTTGAGGCTCATGCTTTAAAATCTGCCCCAACTTTTTCCTTTAGCTTGCTTTTAGAATGTAGCCTTTCTGATAGATACTGTTTTAATCCTAGAAAAGGACATTTTTGGTTAAAGGTATTTGGGTAATTTATGGCTAATTCTTTCTTCTTATAAGGAAGGGAGTTTGCAACAGAGGGTTCTATAAACCCAGAGTTTGCAACAGAGGATTCTATAAACCCAGAGTATAAAAACTACCTGGTTCTGAATGCCACTGTTTTTGAAGAAGACTGGAGGATTTTAATACTCCTGGTATTATCTGTTAAGCAATATACAGAGAGAGACAGAGAGAGAGACAGAGAGAGAGATGTGTTTATGAACAAAAGTAAATTTGAGGGACTTTGGAGATGACCGAGTATAGACAAGTCAAAGCACCTGTGTCACACACGCAGGCTTTCGCCAGTGGGCGGGGGGCTGCACGGAGCGCTGCTGAGGATAGGCATGCAGCATCCCAGTCCTGCCTCAGGAGGAGGCTCTGATGAGCAGGAGAAAAATCTGCCCTTCCCAGAAGCAGGAGGACTTAGTGTCCTTTGCTTGCCCTTGGTCTCCACCCTTCGTCTCACTGATGGAGAACAGAGCGCCCAGAAAGCGGAGGGGGCTGGCCATGGGGGGCTACAGGCGCTCCTGCTTCGCCTCCTCACTGAAGCTTTGTCCAGGGTGGTTCCAAGCCCGCGCACTCATTCCAGTCCTGAGCGGACAGCACCACATCCTGAAACCGCCCTGGCTGCGGAGTGGAGACCCGCAGATGTTGAATCCCTGCTCATCTATTCCTTCATATTTCTGATACTTGGTTGCCAAGTTATAAAGCCAGACTGGTATTTATCACATCCCCGCCGAGCTGCGTGGGTTCATTCAACTATTTCACAAATATTTCTTGTCTTCCAGTCCTGTGAATGGGGATAGTGAATGAAACAGGCAAAAAACTTTACCGTTGTGGAATTAACTTTCTAGTGAGAATGTGTGTGCCTGTGTGTGTCAGTGCACGTGCATACACATTTGTGTCTGTAAACAAGTACAAATACATAGCACATATCTGAGAATCACTGGTTCTCTCCAGCCCTTGCTGGCTCTTCCTACAGCTCCAGGGTGGCCAGATGAGGCCAGGGCAACTGGGCTTGATACTAACGTTCCTCATTGAGGACATATACTGAATTTGGCTGAGAACAGCCTATGTCCACAAGACTTCGGGGAGCAGTTCTTTTGCTCTGGAGGTCCTCACCTGGCCAGGGTAAGCATCACTGGCATCCAGGGTTGGCCTCGGACCATCGATATACTCTCCTGAAATGGCAAGTGCTGCACACCCAAGAATGCTCTGCACACAAATCCTCAAGAAAGAAAATTCACTCTCATTCTCTCTGTCCCTCTGAATCATCCCAACCTTTCTCTCACTTGCAGAGAGAGGAAGGACTCTAAAATGTAGCTGCTCAGGCTACTTGTTAGACTTTTAGAGGAATCTGTTTGGAACAGAAGTAAGGGTAGCATCTTCCACATTCACCTATCCACCCTGTAGGTGGGATGTGCACATCTTCCCAGTTTCTAGTTGGAAACTTTAGGAAAGTTAAAATGGCTAAGTATCAAGAAAAGCCTGGTTAACTGAAAAGATTCAGTTCTTGTTGGAGGAAAAGAAACCCAACTGCAATGAATTAAAAATGTCAAGAGTTCAGGGGACATTTCTCAGAATTGGGAGAAATATGTATTTGTAGAAACAGTTCTGGTAATGGGAACCAGAATTGGATTAGTCTCCTTCCCTCCTAAATTTGATTATTCTCCCCAGGTGGTTCACACGCTTACCCTGTTAATGAAGAGCTAAATGCCAGGGGAAGTTTTCAGTTCCTTCTCTTTCCTGTTTAGTTTTGGGTATGCCATGGAAAATCTTGCCTGTGGAAAATTCTGCTGTGTTCTGTTACCTACACTTTACCATCAAGAAAAGAAGCCAGTTGGAAGTCAGATTTCTGTTTGGAGATGCAGATAAGATTCTTTTACTTTTTATGCAAAGATAATAATAATATCGGTATCGTGATGGTACTAGAAGTTGTGTCCTGAGCAGAAAAACAAACAAACAAACAAACAAACAAACACCACAAAACACTGATAGGGCTCCATGTGAAGTTAGGGAGTTGCTTTTGCATCTGTTTTTCATGTCCTAGTTGTGTAAGCAAAGACGGTGGGAGTGCAGATATCTTTTACACACATGATATCTTGCATACGTGGGCAGTTTTTTAAGCTTTCAGGTTGTGACACTGACATCAGTGTACTTTGAATTTTGCTGTGGCCTTAAGATAGAAGCTGGGTGGAAGTTATTGTCTCAGTTTCATGTTTGAGAAAACTGAGACTTGCAGCACAAAGTCCCTGGCTCCATCTGAATGGGTAGGGCAGAGGCGAGGTCATGAGCAGAATCTGCATCATCTACACTGACACCTGGTCTCACCCCACTGGCTGCCCTTAAGCAGGATCCAGACATCCCCTCAACCCTTCTAGAGAGTCAACCCTGCTGCCAGCTCTGGTGTGGAGTGGAGTGTCCATCAGAGGGGCTCATGGTCTGTAAACCACTGCCAATTCCAGAAGCTGAGCCAAACCTGCTCTTCTGCTAGGGTCCACCCACACCCCCAAACCAGAGAGGTCATTTGAGCTTCAAGTCAGGCACTGGTCCTGGACTATTAAGACCATGTTTTTCCACCTGGGAGTTTAAGTCATTTTGGTGGTTACAGGTTTGTATTGTGTAAAGCAGACCTGAGGATTGTTTGCCTCTTGGAGTTGTCATGATAACTAAGGTAGAAAATTAACATGAAAGGCTTTGTAAAGGATAAAGTAGTGCATCAGTGTAATTTATTCATGTATTACATAGCAGTCACTGTGTGCCAAGCCCTACTTCAAAAGCTTTACAAATATTAGCTCCAGTAATCTTCACACTCATACTATGAGGTGTTTTATTATAATAACGATCCTCACTTGACAGATGTGGAAACTGCTTGTCTCAGACTCACAGTTGGAACTGTGGGAGTTGGGAGGGTTTTGCAGTTGGTGCCATGTCAGAATCGACATCTTTGGCCAGTGATTATCATGATTAAGATTGGAGGTGCAGGAAGAAAAGATAGATAGATCTTATGTTTTTCTCTTTTAAAAGATTGTGGAGAATAAAATTAACAAACAAGAGGATAAAAGAAAGAGCCGAAGGTGTTGACACCTGCCTGTAAACCCAGCAGTCTGTGAGGCTGAGGCAGGAGGATCTGAATTTTGAGTCCAACCCAAGCAATGTAGCTGAGACCCTGTCTCAAAATTTAAAGAGAGAGAAAGAGAGAGAGAGAGAGAGAAAGGGCTGGAGATGTAGCTCAGTGTGAAAGCTCTGTGAGGAGAGGGAAGAAAGAAGGTGGCTAGAGAGAGAGAAGGGGCTGGGGGACCTGGAGAAAGAAAAAGGAAAGGAGGGAGGGAGGGGGAGGGGTGGAGGGAGGAGAGAGACAGCCAGAGGGAGGGAAGGAGAGGTCGCAGCATTCACTGTGTCCACCACATAAAGCCGCTCCCAACCTCACCCATTCTAGGCACGGTCACTTGCAGGGCAGGCGGTCCCTGCCAATGCCCTCCTGCTCCGAGGCCACCCTCTGTCCTGGCCAAGACTTTCTCTGATCCTCTGGGCAGTAAGAGGCTCCTTTTATCCATTCTTCCCCTTTTCTCTGATTCTCCTTCCCTCCTCCTTTTATTTGTTATTGTTTTTAAAGAGAAGTTGAGGGGAGAAATGGGGTACAAGCCTCTCCTGTGTGGAGGCTGTCAGAGCTCCAGCAAGGCTCCCTCCCACACTTGGCCAGCCCCTGTCCCCAGAAACCTAAGTGGGGACCCCATTTAACCCCATTTAATGCATCTGATTGTGCTTACTTATCTTGTTCCTTGTCTTTCACTTTCTCTTACTGGGACATAAATGCCACCAGGACCAGGACTTGGATTGTTTGTTCTCAGGTCTCCCTTATCAAGAAAGATTCCTGGATCATAGCACGTGTTCAATAAACATTTGTTGAATGAATTAATGTTGGAAAGGACATTAAATAACACTTGATTAATGTTCCTGGAAAAGCTAAAAAACTAAGTAGAATTTTTCTAAAGATTAACATGAAAAAATAAACACTAAAAACTAGGCAAGAAAAATTAAAAGAAAGGGAATACCAACACACAATATGAGTGGTCAAAGAAGCAGAGAGAAATAATTAAAGCAGATTGGCATTGATTTGAGCATAAACAAATTGGTCAGTAGGACAAGATTGAAATCCAGCCTGAAATATTTTTGAGAACTTGCTATGGCTAAATATGGTAATTAAATTTTATTTGAAAAGAAAATATTCAATAAATGATAAGGAAGACCATTCATTTGGGGAAAAACTGATCTATGCATTATACTGTATACAACTTATGAAACAGACAGGTTGGAGATTTATATATAAAAACAAAATCATAACTATTGGAAGAAAACGTGAGTATGCCTATAATTAGGGAATTAAGAGGATATCTATAGCATGACTTAGTGGTAAAAATTATATACTGGTTTGGTAACCTTTAAAACAAAACAACTAACACATATGTGTATTAGAAATATAAATTACAGTGAAATATTTCCAATTAAGTTATCAGTTAGAGAAATATGTTCGGTGCATATTGTTACAGGCAGCTGAGTTAGGCAGAAATATTGTAGGCAGTCAGACAGGGCTGGGCCCTCATAGGAGCCAGTGCAGAAGGTCAGTTACCTGCAGCTGTGGGGGAGACAGACACCTCATCTGTAGGCCAGATCCCAAGAGGAGAGCAAGCAACTACACCCATATCCTGAGGATTGGTATTCTAATAGGTCTCTATCATCCTGAGGAAGCCAGGAGTCACCATCCCAACCCCCAACAGGAAGAGTCTCTGTTCTTTAAGCATGGCTGCTTGCTATGTGACTCACTTCCCCATTTTGTCCCTGATTTAATCAAATTTACCTGAGCAGTTAATCTTACTGGTTGACCATAGTTCTGTCCCACCTTATGCCTACTTTGCCAGTTCCCATTTTGGACCCAACTCACCCTGTGATTTTGCTCTATAAAATCCCTGGAGAAGGTGATATCTTTGGCGACCCACTTGGGATTCCTTCTGTCTCCCTCTCAGACAGAGGCTTTCTTTCTCTCAGTAGATATATTCTGTTAACTGCCGTTGTTTCTAAAATTTATTCATCAGTTTTAGAGAACACAAACTCACACTGCACATATAATAGGCTGGGAATTTTGTTCCCCTATATGAATATCACAAAGCTTAAATATGTCATTTTCTCTAATATCAATAATTATATAATTAACAAATGGAGAAATCTTTAAAATTAAGATGTTGAAAAGATAATTCACAAAAGAGAAAATACAAATATGAAAAATATTTAAATCATCCATTTATAATTAAAAACCACCAAGGGCCATTTCTACCTTTAAATTGGCAAAAGTAGACTGTAGAATATTTGAATCATATAAATAAATTCCTGTTGTTGTCAGTGCTGTCAACAGTAATATTTTTGCAGGATAATTCAGCATTATAGAAATAAGAAAACTTATTATATGTAATCTTTTGAGCTATGATTTTCCATTCTATGATTGTATCTTCAATAAATAACCATTACTATGAGCAAATATTTAAATAAAAATATGTTCCTTACTATATTGTTTATGAGAGTTTTTAAATTGGTCACAATTTAAATATTCAATTGACTGAATAAATTATAATCCATGCACACAGTGAAGTGTAATTCAGTGTTTAAATAAATTTTTATTTTGCAGTCTAGGATTGAAACTAGAGCCTTCACACTAAGCTAAGTCTCCAGCCCCTTTTTAATTTTGAGACAGATTCTCAGTGAGGCATTAAATGGCAAAGCCTGGGTTCGAACTTTTCACATGTCACATGTCACAGGCATGTGACACTGGCTAGCTAGAATGTTTAAAGTCAGAATAAAATTAAAGATTGTATTAGGTGGGCGTGTCAGTGCAAAGCTGTAATCCCAGCACTTGAGAGACTGAGGCAAGAGAATCACTGTGTGCTCAAGGCCAGCCTACACTACAAAACAACGACATCAATAAATTAATAATTGCACTGGTCATGGTAGACTAGAGAGAGGCAGGCACAGCTTGGTTTAAGAATAATCCAAAATTTTCAGCATAGAGCTAGGGCACAAAGGCGGCTCCTCCTGCATGTGTGGGTTTTGCATTTTAGGATATTCACATCTGTGACACCTCCATGCCACAGCAGGGAAGCCGCAGATCCAACAGTTACTACTGGGAATTAAAATGCTCCCTCTCCACAGTCTCCTGTGTCACTTCAGCTCACATTTCATTTGCTGAAGTCTGTGACCACATCAAACATCAAAGGACAGGAAAGTAGTTACCTTGTGAGCTTGGAAGCAGAAGAGAAGGGATTGGTCTGTAGGAACAGTTGCACTGCATACCGTGAACCTATGTTGGAAAGAGTTTAAAATCATAAGGTGATTTATGAAAAATTGTGTGCTTGTGTATATGTGTTTGTGTGTATCTATGTGGATAGACAGATGTAGACAGGTGTGCATGTGTATAATAGTGAAAGGAGAATCTCATGATGGCAGAACAAAAAGCAGTTTTCAGTGCTTCTTTTTATTCTTTGTATTTCTGAATTTTCTACAATGAACAAATGCTGCTCTTATAAGAAATCAAGTTAAAACATTAAGAAAACTCAAACTTGCTAAGTGTATTGTGACAATTAATTGCGCTATTCCACCTTCTCACACAGACTCA
>PVLA01015178.1:0-26651 GCA_004027455.1 Hydrochoerus hydrochaeris | reverse complement strand
ACTTAGGCCCAAATTGAAAGGTCACACCCCTTAGCTAGGGGGAAAAAAAAGAATATGAATTTTATTTTTCAAGATAATCAGATCTGGCATCATTTCTCAGATAGAAGCCAGAGGACAAAGTACAACATGCTGCAAGTGAAAACATTCACAAACTATTCAACTCAGTGGTCATTACAGTTAACTATGGTTTCTGACAATGTTCTATGAGTGAGTGATGCGTTTCTGGAAACTTTGCATTTTCTGTGCAAGTGAAGTAAATTTATTAGTTATTTGATGATCCTAATGATGTTACAAAGCTATCCAGATGTTTTATAGAATTGTAATTTTTACTTTTAAAAATTGAAACACTTTCAAATAGAAAGATTGTACATACAATCCAATGTTTTCCCTGAACCAGTTGGTACTTGAGAAGAACTCAAGTTAAGATTCATTGTCTTAAACCTATACTATATATTTCCTACAACAAAAATTATTCCACATGATTCAATGTATCTATAAATTCAGGAAGGCAACGTTAATATGCTGGTCCATCTTTTCATAAAGTTTGACTTGTGACCATCTTGTGGTCTGTCACACATTGGTACAGCCCAGGGACACATGTTACCAGGTGTCCTCAGTCTCCTCCACCATCAGACACTTCTTCAGTCTGGACCTGAATTTCATGCCCTGCCACAGTTCATGATCACACCCCAAGTGTTTGTCAGCACAGCCCTCTATTTGGGTTTGCTGACCCTCTCGATTAGAGTCAGTGATGCAGCTTTGGCTGGAAAGCCTGGGGGTGCTGCTGAGTTTTCTCACTGTGTCATCCTCAGTGGGCTATGTTTAGAGCCAGCCCCATAACTGCAAATGGTGCCTTAGTCCTTGGATAAAGATGATGACCCTTAGACATTTCCAAGGCACAATGACTATTGACCTTTGAAATGAATAAAAACACGCTGAGAAGCTGTTTGATAACTTAGTGGCATGCTATTCTTCATTAAAATATAATAGTAACCCCAAGGGTTCATGTTTTTTTTCAATGGATTACAAGGTTAACATTGTCATTTAACTGATGCTCAAAATCCCTCCACTTTAGTCAATAAGAGTCCTATACCAGCTTGCTTGCCTTGACTTTTTCCATGACCTAATCACTGTTTGAGGACAGCTTGGTTGGTGGCACAAGAGAGGCCACATTCATCTTGCAGTGTCCGTGTCCTTGACAAAGAATCAGCCATTTCTCCAACATCACTGGTCTGTTTCAGTGCAGAGTGAAACATGTTGTATTTTGGTACATGTGGATTCTTTGGGTACTTACTGGAACTAGGATGTTAGTACTTCTAGTCAAGGGATAATTACTTACCATATATTTACCAATACATGTTTACATAGATGTATTAATATGCACTTCTGTGGTGCATCACTTTATTATGAAATAAATCTCTTCACAAATTTCCTTTCTTTAAATTTCAACTACTTTACCAAACAGTGAGAATGTTGGCTTGAATTATCTTTCAGAAATATTTGTGTATGACCAGCAATGCTCCTGGATGAGATTAAGCTAGGCTGTCACTGCCACCCACACTCTCAGAGCAAATAACTCGTCCCACACATACCTACATACACTCCTCAGGCCCTCATAACCCTAACCAGACCATGACCAATTTCTGCCTTCCGTGGAAAAGTAACTTCCTCACCCTTCCTGAGTCCTGGCAACTGCAGTAGGGAATCCCACAAATGTCAGTAATTCTCATCTCACAATTGTCATTTCACTAATTCTCAAACCCCAGTGTTGACCAGCAATGTCCCTTTTCCTTTGCGTGGACAACCAGCTCACTCCCACTCTAGCTTTTTCTTCCATTCTGCCCTCCACTTTCACCTACATAAATACCATGTCCAGACTGTACAGGATCCAATAACCTGTGCAGAAATTCCACTGTTACCTCCTTTTATAAATCTATGCTCAGATCCCTAGGGCCCAACCCTAGACACAATTGGATTATAAAGGAATATGCATGTTTTAGGAAACATGGTAGAGTCATTTCAAGGCTGCATAAGCAGGGTTTCAAAGAGGATCTTAGCTTCTGGAGAGACCACTTGGTTAAAATATTTGAAACCCAAAACCAAAAATTTGAGGAGCATGGGGAGCTTCTGATGTGGGAATGCATAACTGTATGTGGAGTTAGAATCATGGTACAGACTATTCAGACGTAAAGGCTAAAATCCCTGATGAAAGCGGCTTTGACAGACAATTCAAAGATGAAAAAGAGAGTAAGGTGTGCACAGAGAGGACGAGGTAGGGTAGCCAAGTGCTGCATGCTTGGGTGTTTTCCACCAAACCGTGACTCATAGTTTCTTCATTTTCTACCTGATTGTTTTGCTGTACATAAAACTAACAACTTTATGTTATAATCAAAACAGCAACAAAGCCTTTCTTGCTTAAAAGAGAATCACAGGAACAAAATGTAGGGAGCATGAAAAATATCCAAGAGTTTGTTGGGTGCTTTTGACAGACTCCATCACAGGTAAAAGGACAACAAGAGAAGTTGCAAAGAGCCTTGAAGGTGGCAATGTAACACTGGACAGCAGCCTGAGTCTATCCAGTGCTCTCCAGGGAAACACATTTTCTGAAGGCAAATCTGAAATATTTTGATCACACTGGGACATCTACAGAGCGTGGGCCTGTGCCGCGTCACTGATATGATCTAGCCCTGCAGCTGTGCCAGTCATACCCAACCCCTGCTGATTTACACATTCCCCAGAGCACTGCCCATGCCCCGGGGACTTGTTCATAGGTTGTCACACCCTGGTCAGGATTCAGTCCCCATCAGGACACAGCATGGACATGCGGGTCCCCGCTCAGCTCCTGGGGCTCCTGCTGCTCTGGCTGTCAGGTAAGGATGGGGAGCACTGAAGATTTGCTCAGTCCAATGAGGTAGGTGCTGCCTGGCCAATGAGGGAAATCCTCTGGTGACAAGCGTTAGTATGTGGATGATTTTTCATTTGTGTGCTTCCAATTTCAGGTGCCACATGTGACATCCAGTTGACCCAGTCTCCATCCACCCTGTACGCCTCTCCAGGAGACAAAATCACCATTACTTGTCAGGCCAGGCAAGGCATCAGCAGCTATTTAGGCTGGTATCAGCAGAAACCAGGGAAAGCCCCTAAGCTCCTGATCTATGATTCATCCAGTTCATACACTGGGGTCCCAACAAGATTCAGTGGCAGTGGATCTGGGACAGATTTTACTCTAATACAGCTATTCACTTATGTCTCGTTTATGCTGATTTCATTTCCTTTGGTTACATATCTAAGAAGTTGGCTAACTACATCAGGTGATGGCTTTATTAATTTTTTGCAAGAATTTCCATAGTGTTTTATATGATAATTGTACTAATTTATATTCCCGCGATGTATGAATTCCTTTTTCTTCAGATCTTTGTCAGTATTTGTAATGTTTTAAATATTAGCCCTTCTAACTGCAGTGAGATAACTCTAATAAATGGTGGTCAGAAAACTGGATTCCACATGCTGGAGATTGAAGCCCAATTCTTCTCTTCTCCTGTATAAAAATCAGTTCAGAATGGATCAATAGCTTAATAGTCCTTTAAGCTAAGGACTGACTCTGAAACTACCAGAGAAAAGCAAGATAAAGCCTCCAAACACTGATGTAAGTAATATTTTTTTCAAAACAAAACTCTGATAGCTCAGGAAACAAAGGTAAAACTTAATGGAATTATACTAAACTGAGAAATGACCTCATAATAAAGGAAAAATCAGCAGAGTGGAAAGTGGAAGTAAGAATGGTGTAAAATATTTGCCATTTCAACAGACAGAGCCTTAACTCCAAGAATCTATAAACAACTCAAAAACTGAACAACAGAAAATCAGGTAATCAGTTAAGTCTTGAGTCACATTGTGAATAGATAGTTTGCAAAGAAGAAATACAGGTGGTTAATAAATATATAGAAAATACTCAATATAATTAATCACGAAGAAAATGGAAACAAGCTACAGATTTTAACATGAAAGACCTAGAGGTATGGTAATAAAAATTTTATATACAAGAAACAGGATTCTCCTATTCTACCCTGGAAACCAAAGAAGACCCAGAAGCTATAAACTGTGGAACCGTGAAGTCTATCAATGGGCCCAGGTGTGGAGTCCTGGTGCTCTCAGTGATCTAGACCTCCTCACAGGTGACCCTCGGTCCTCATCTCTGTCCATTTGTCTCTATTTGTCATTGCCATTTTTAACCATCTGTAAAAGAAAAGAAAGTAAAGGCTTTTTCAAATTTCAGAAATTACCAATAAATGAAAATTTGGAGATGCTGGGACTTGCATTTGACTGTATCACCGACCTCAGGATGTTGTTAATCACTGTGGGTGCTCACCGAGCCTTCAGTGTTAGCTTCAGATTAAAAAAATTCACAGGTGGAATACAAGCAGAACCATTCAGTGAGCTCTTGCCAATTTAGTTGAATCATGGTTTATGCAAACATCCACACACATGAACAAAATTGCCTAATGTTTGAACCACCAGGTTCTTGGGTGGTTTGCTACAAACTTTTATTTTGATAAGATGACTGACATAATAGTGAACATTCATGCATAAAGGTACATGGTATGAAAGCTCCATATATACAAATACTTAGAAACCTAGTGAGAAAAATAAAAGAGAGGAAATTAAAAACTAAAATGTCAGATGCATAGAATAAAATATTGTTTTCTTGCAGAAATATTTCAGGAAACATAATGCTAAGGCCATGTTTATATGGCAATACTTAACAGAGTAATTAGAATGAGTCTTTACATACATAAAATAATTACTGAAAATAGTTAAGTTTACATTTTATAAATACATATATATATGTACATATATGTATTTAAGCTTCTGCTTGTATTTATATTTTTATTTCTCTAGTAAATATATATATATATATATATATATATATATATATATATTCAAGCATAAACAGTTAAGCTTCATGAAGTTAGAAGTGTTTTTCAGTCATTTTTATAGCATAGGACTTAGGCTACATCTGTGACCCATTAGGAGGTGAATTGCTGTTACCTGGAAAGTGAAGGTTTGCAGTTATGTTTGCTGATGACACATTGCTGCTGTGTTTAAAGAATGGAGGTTCAAATGCCAGAAAATGTTCCTTGTTGGTGGAAAGCCACCAGGCAGACAGGGTGGAAATCAGTCCTGCTCCCCTGAGACAGAGGGATCCTCAGGAGACCTAAGTGAGGATGTAGCCCACACAGAGGAGGCTGCACACTGACAGGGCAGGTCCATGGTGGCTGCTAGTGGGCTGCAGGCCTCCCGGGCCACAGACAGGAGCAGCTCTCTGCTCTGCAGGAAGCACTCTGAATGCAGGGCCTCAGGCCCCAGGGGCTCCTCACACCCGCAGCACTGGCACCAGCTTTCCTGGGTGGTTGTAGAAGTTTCACTGGAGCCTGTTATGGTTGATACACTGTCAACTTGAGCGGTTTAGAAATTTAACTGAGATATTCTGCCAGGAGCCAGGGTTCTTACTTCCTAAATATACTCATCCTGTGCAAAGGAGGGCAAGGAGACTTTGTCAGTGCTACATCTGACCTGAAGTGAGGAGCAGGGTGGCCTGCATACAGTGCAAGGGAGGAAAAGAGGCCTGCTCTCTCTCCCCAGGCATGCTCTGGCTGCTGCCTTGAAGTGTTGCCCCAGTGCCGTGCACCTTGACTTGGAACCAGCTGATTATGAACTGAAACTTCCACAAGAGTTACCTAAATAAACCTTTCATTCCTTCATTTTGAGTGTCAGGTATTTTGTCCCAGCAACGAAAGAAAAGTAACCAAGACAGCCTGCTTGTTAAAGCCTCTTAATATTTTGTGAGGCAGTTAGTAGCTCGTGGGGCATGCCTTTCTGTTTAATAGACTTCCCATCTGTAACAGAATAATGACTCAACACAGACAGCAGCATCACAATCTATTTTGATTCTTAAAAATTATTTTAATTAGTATATGTTTCTAGTACATAAAGTTTGCATTCTTTGTGAGGAATTGGTGTGTGTACATAATATATCTTACTTCATTTTTCATCTCCTTTCCCTTTCCTTCTTTTTTGCTCCATCCATCTCTTAATTCATTTCTTTATATGTTTGCAGTATGTAACGTTTACATTTCTTGTGTGGGGCTGATACAGTACATAAGGCATCTTACTTCCTCTTATCGTCCCCTTTCCTTTGCTCCCCCTCCATTCCCTCTATCTTTGAGTCCTTTCCACTTTTAGAAATATCTACCAACCTACTTCTTAGTCATCTATTTTTTATTTTGCTCTTTATTTTTTTAAATTTTTTAAATTTTGTTTTAAAGAAAAAATAGAAAAAAGGAAAAATCAAGAAGCAAAAAAACTTATAAAACAGCAAAAGCAACAGCAAAATGACAACAAAATAATAGTTATATAGGTTTTCAAACCCAGATGATAGGAATTTAACAGTGGTTTTCATACCACATACTGTTATCTTCAAAATAGTTGCTCAGGTCATCGATACAGGAATAAAACAAAGCAGTAAAATAGAACAAAACACTGAGTTTCAAAAACAAGACAGAAGGAAATCCCCCACAGTTGCTGCAATGCACACAGCCATCCTCCAAGTAGATGCCCTGACCACCAGTCCCAGGCCTGAAAGGCAATCAAACAATATAAGCATCCAGCTATTCCTTTCACCTTAGTTGCTGTCATCTTACCCTGATTTCCTCTCAATCATCCAGTTGCTTATGGGAGTGGGAGAGATGCTCTTCTGGTTTCCCAGCCCACACACTGGCTGACTCACAGGAAGGCCTGGTTCATGTTCTTACTGAGTCTCTTCTCGTTCCTGATGGTGGACAGGCTCACCCTATATGCTTTTTACTATTAAATATTTTCTCAATGGATCCTCCAGAGAAGATCAATATGAACAACATTCTATGTCATCAAAAGTGCAAGGGATCCCCTAGGTATTTGCAGCTGCCTTTTCTAATGATACAAGAAGAGGAAACCAATAGAAGTTTCTCTAATCCTTCAGCTTTTTCATTCAGCTTAGAGAATTTCTTCATATGCATGCACTTAATAGTATTCTATCAAAGACTGAGGAGCCCTTCCAGAGACATCCTAGACTCTCTGTGTGCAGTTCTTTCTTCTGTTTCTCTGGCTTCTCTTTTTGCAATATGTTGGTCTCAATGCAAGGTAGCACCAGCCTCCTCCTGGATTTGTTTTTCCAAATTGCTGCCCTGGAAACCCTTGTTAGTTGTAAGAAGGATCATTTTAAATCTTACTTTTTCTGGTGTCCAACTCAAGAATCACTGTTCTTTGTTACTAATATTCAAAGTCTTCAATATAATTGCTTCATATATTTTATTCTGCATATTTTTGCAAACATAGGGCATATTATAGTTATGACTCATGCTATTCTGATTTAATTACAAGTTAGATGTCTTTTTTATAAGGTTTGAATTAAGAATTTTAATACTCCCTGAGGTCTCAGGTCAAATCTGGTCCTCACTCTCATTCCTTCCTCTTTTAATCTGTCCATAAAACAAAATCTCTTTCACATCCATTTAAGGATGCCATCAGATCACATATTCAAATTTTATTCTTTCTCCCAGTGATCCGGCCTGCGGACCAATGCGTGAGTTTTCCCCTAGAGGAAGGAAAACGGGGTGGGGGCAGGGTGAAGAGAGAGAGACGGAGGCAAGTTGAAGTTTCCCAATCAAACCTCGTTTATTGAAAAATGTTCCTGGCTTATAAAGAAGCGGGGGCGGGAAGTTACGGATGGGTCGCTGTCATTTCCTGGGTGGGGCGAGAGGATCCTGGGAAATGTAGGCCGACGCACCGGATGCCCACAGGAGGGAGAGATGGAGCGGCAGCCGTGAAGCTATCATGCTGCTCCCTACATCCCAGCAACACTACTATGACCATAGCTTTTACTGGGAAAAAAATCGCGTACTGTGTAGCTACTCTTAAGAGCAAGAATCCAGAGAAGTCAGTGAAGCCCCTGGAATTTAGGCATTGAGGTTTTTAATGGGAAATTTCAGGGTCTTGCCTACAGAGCAACCAGACACAATGGAAGAGAATGCTGAATAAAGCTTGGTCTAATGTTTCCTGCATACTACATTGTGATTAAATTTATTCAAACTCTCAGTCACATAATAAAATCTGACTTTGGGAAACACACAAATAATATGTTTCTTCATGTTTAATTTGGTGTCATAGTTACTATGAAACATAGAAATTGATTAGTTCAATATTATAAAGACATTTTCTCTCTCTGCTCCCACCTTCATGCCTCCTCCTCTCTCAGACCCACCCCTCTCCTGAGCAGGGCAGGCACAGCACTTTACACTGCTATTCCCAACACACCCAGCCTGGTGCCCAGGGCCCAGCTTTTACCCAGTCTCTTATGGCTGCTCCCTGCTCCTGCCCAACCTGAGCTGGACTCTTCCCCTGCAGAGTCCCTCTGCATGGACCATGGCAGAATCTCTGGTGCTGACTCCTGTTTACAAATTTATAAGTAGTACTGAAGTGAACATAAAAGGTTATCTCTAGAAGTTTATGTCTTTTTCCCATTTCTTTCCTAACTTCTGAATACCTTTATAACATTGAGTTTAAATGGATATTTGTTGTTATTTTCTTCTGTGGCAGGGCTGGCAATAATCTGGTAGGATCTGATAAGACCTATCTTTGACAAGGTCCTAAATTAAATGGAGTGGAATGTTATAATTTTATTAAATTATAGTGTAAGAATAGTAGGCTGGAGCTTAGATTTTTCAAATGAAGCCATAGGGCAAAGAAATCTATATGTTTCAAAGTCACAAAAATGTGGAAATTTAAAGAACATCTTGAATAATTATGTATGATGATCAAAATAGTTTACCAAGGTTGACAATGATTTTCAAATTTCCATGATAAAAAGTATGGCTTTGGAAATATTTATTTAAAATTGAAAAGTTGTATTATTAGACTATAGTAGAAACTAAATTCTGTGACTTCGCATGGTCACTTATCTGTGAGCTATATGCCTTAAAGAAAACTGTTGTCTCTGTGCACTGGCAGTGAATTACTTGGTCCTATAATTATAGAAAGGGTGGTACATGGCCACTGCTGAGTGCTTTTTAGCATGTTATTAAGTATTTAATTTTTCATTTTAAAAGTTTTTGAAAAAAATCCATACTTGTGTTACAGGCAGCTGAGCCAGTTAGAAATATTATAGGTAGTCAGACAAGGCTAGGCCCTTGAAGAAGCTGGCACAGAGGACCAGATGTCTGATGACCTTGGAGGAGACACACACCTCTTGCTGCAGGCCAGATCTCAAAACAAAAGAAACACACCTCTTGCTGTGCGCCAGGCCTCAAGACAAAGGATCAAACAAATGCATCTACATCCTGGAGACTGATATTCTAATTAATTCCCTCTCACCCAGGAGCCACTATCTCATCCCTCTAGGGAAAGTCACAGCCCCCACTGGAAGCTGTGGAGGAATATATTAACATCATGGAATGGCTGATAGGGGGTCACATGGCTTCTGGGGAGTTAGATGGAGTAGAGGAAGGGAAGAAGTGGGAGGATGAAGAGATGTTTCCAGATCAGAGTCTCCTGAGCTACATGGAGGACCTGTGTTCTCAGGAAGCTTTTGTCTCCAAGCATGGCTGGGCCTGCATGGCTGCCTTCTAGCAGATTCTGGGGATAGGCACAGTGGGGAAGAAACCATGGGTTCTGCCCCAGGCAGTAGGAATTAAGCTGCATTCTGTAACTGAGAAGTGGATGTGTGTGCTTGCACACATGTAGCTGGTGGCAGTCATGGTTTCTAATGAACCCTGGGAGTGGGGGTGAAGTGAGTCATGGACTCATGCTTAGAGCTCCTCAGCTCATGAGGTCTTCAATCTCATATCCTCTGTTCCTCAGGTGGAGGCTGCCAGCCATCCTCAAATTCTGGCAGATCAGCTGTCTCTAGGATGACAGTGGGATTTTTTGGCCTTAATTGAGGAGCTGAAACAAGAAGGACTCACTTTTCCCCAAGTAAACTTGGGAGACAGGCCTATCAGAAGCAGCAGCTCACATGACTTTGTCTATTCATACAATGTCTTGGAGGATGTGCTTCTAGGGAGGAACATCTTCAGCACTGAGCTTCAGGTGTATGACAAACAGGTAAGGGACTCCAGAAACAGAGAAAGTGAGACACAAGATGGTGGGAAGAACAGCAGCATTGACACCATCCCTTAAGCCACTCACTCTCCTGCACTAGCCTCCCCTCCTGCTGTCTCCTGCCCCCACTTCAACATCTCTTCCTATAGCCTCATGTAGCCCAGTGTTTGTCCATCATGTTCTAGTTGATCTAGAAGTGATCCTTGGCCTTGGATGAGGAGGATGCAATGGGGGCTCCAGATTGCAGTGGGGCTCAGGGCTCAGCTGAACTCAAGTCCTTTTGTTTCCTACAAGGATGAAGATGCATGTGGGTGGCTTCAGTCTTCC
The DNA here is from genome assembly GCA_004027455.1 of Hydrochoerus hydrochaeris. Classification (NCBI taxonomy): domain Eukaryota; kingdom Metazoa; phylum Chordata; class Mammalia; order Rodentia; family Hydrochaeridae; genus Hydrochoerus; species Hydrochoerus hydrochaeris. Next base: position 16,190 of record PVLA01015178.1, on the reverse strand, counting down.
CCTGGACCTCGGGGGTCTGAGGGAAACATTGGGCTTGGAAGGCCTGTTTCTTTGGGAAAGCAGACAAGAGACACACATGGTGGACAAGGGCAAGCCCTAAATGTTCCAAGGGGCATATGCAGGGATGGGAGTGTTCTCAGATCCTCCAGCAGCTGGGTCCTGCAGGAAGAGCCTCTGGCTCCACAGGGATCTCAGGTACCCCTGTGTATGGAGAGGATGGGTTCTGGAAAATGTATATGTGAGCTACCTCAGTAGCAGGATAGCCTTCTGGAATGTGCTAACTTCCCAAGGCACTGCCTGATGGCTGACAGCATTCCAGAGGCTTTTCCCTTTGCTGCAGGAAAGCCCAGCCTAAGACACCTCCCAGTTCAGATGCTGAATTTGCAGAGCCAGCTTCTCTGCAAAGTCAAGGGTTAGAAAAGCCTGACCCAGGGTGGCAGGCAGAACAAGAGGCAGAGGAACTTGTGTGTTTTCTTGAGGGACAGAGCCTTCAATAGTGCCCCAGAAAGGATTGGCAGGAGAAATGGGGAGCTCCCATGGCTCAAAGAATCATGAAGAGAACACTTTCCCTGGAACAACTGGGGGTGAGGGCAGAGACAGGGACAGGGCCCAGCTCATCACAGGACTGTGGCTGATCAGTGGGATGGATGCTAAACATTAGGTTTGGGGCTGCCTTTAGGAACTGAAGAGTTCAGTGGGTTTAGTGGTGCACACCTGAAATCCCAGGACTCAGGATGCTGAGGCAGGAGGATTGCCAGGAGTTTAAGGCCAGCATGGGCTACATAGTGACTTAAAGTCCAGCCTAAAGTACACAGAGATTCCCTGTGTCACAGAACAAAAGAGGTCGGAGAGAGATTCAAAGTTTGAAAGTTTCTGCAGGCATGGTGGCACACACCTGTTATCCCTGCACACAGAAGCTGAAGGAGAAGGATCTCCTTGGGTTTGAGGCCAGTCTGGGCTATGTAGTGATTTCAATGCCAACCTGAACTACATAACATGTCTCAAAGAAAGAAAGAAAGAAAGAAAGAAAGAAAGAAAGAAAGAAAGAAAGAAAGACAGAAAGACAGAAAGAAAGAAAACTTTCTAACTCAGCATCAGGCACTGAGCCCCACAAACACCTTTTCTCTGAGACCCAGGGAAACCACAGTGCCAGGAGGCCTGGGAAGTGGTGTGGTTCACTGTGGAAACATAGATCTCCTGGCTGTCTTAGTAAGGAGAATCTATGCAGTTTGGAAGGACCTCAGAGCACCAACAGCCCAGCTCCAGGGTAAAAAGAAAATAGAGAACAGAATAGAAGAGAATAGAAAGAATAGAGATCATACAGGATCCCGGTAATCTGTGGGCTGAAGTTTGCTCCCTAGTGCAGGAAAGCTGCACAGGCGCCTCCATATCACCTTTAGGAACTTCCAGAGAGACCCTGCAGCCCATGTGCCAAGGCGGTCTCCTTATTCTGGGGACCTGGGTTGTCTGCTTCCGTGAGGCCAGCCAAGGTGCAGGGAGCAGAGGCAATCCTTTTCCTTTTCCATTAGAAACCACAGAACAGGTCAACACACTAGATGTCAGAGATGAGTATAGCCTCACACCCAGGGTAAGTGAGGATGCCTGTCAAAAATGCTTAATTCTTGTGAGCCCGACACCCCAAGAGTACAAGGAAGACATTGGTTTGCCTAAAACTAACCACCTTGCTCCTTTAGAAGGTAATCACGTGTCTTACTCATTTGGGGTGCCCAAAAGAACAGCTCCTTAACAGGGCTTTGGAAGTACTTCCCCTAGATGGAGAACCAAGGATGCTTTAGTTCTAAGAGAATCTCGTCATGTGAATAAAACATGCAACTCTGCAAATGGGGCCAAAACTAAGCAGAAAGCCAAAGAGGAAGGGGAGGATGAGCTATTCTCCATCTTTACTTACCTCTTAGGCTCTGTGGTGGGTGGACTATTGGTGGTTAACTTGTAAGAGCCAGCTGAACTGAATCAGTTGCATCCATTTACCTAGAAAAGTCTCCAGTTTATCCTTCTTCATGGCTGAGTAGTACTCCATTATATAAAATAACTACATCTTTTATATTCATTCCTCAGTCAATGGACATTTAGGTTGTTTCCAAGATCTAGCTAATACAAATCGTGCTGCTATGAACATGGGTGCACATATATCACTCTGGTATGATGTTTCTCATTTGCCTGGGAAGATACCCTGGAGGAGAAAAGCTGGGTCTAATGGAGCCCCCAGTCCTAGTTTTTGAGGAATCTCCACACTGATTTCCACAGTGCTTGCCCCTGTCTGTACTCCTACTATCAGTGGAGAAGGGCTCCTTTTCCCCCACAATTGCCCAGCAACAAATTATGCTCTTAAAAAGACTTAAAATTCTAGGAGCAGGTAGAAGTTATCAGAGGCAAGCCATGTGAGAATTCCCTTGCTTTGTAGAAGAAAATCACCCTCCAAGCTGACATACTTCATTTTGATAGTTGCTCAGGTAATAGTTCCTTTTCCAGATCTTTTTGCTCCTGTCCCTTAGAAATGGCAGGTCATGGTGATGCATAGCTGATCACCATGTTGTATAAAACAGTCCCCAGTTGACAAGCACATCTGTCTCTGATTTTACTGCTTGCATATCCAATGTAAGCCCTGGACCACCAGAGATCATTGCCTGATACTGTGGGAATTATCCTGATCAGTGCCCGCCCTCATAAATAAATACGCTCCAAATCCTGGGGCATCATTTTGGTGTTTCTGCTTGCTGTTGTAGATTAAATTTAGGTTCCTTGCTTTTCAGATCTATCACATGCAAAATTCCTCAGGAATAGTCTAAGACTGTAAAGTGTCCTCCTTGAGAAAGTAAAGAGCAGGAACATGATCTTCACATAAAGGAGCAGGTTAGGGGAATTTGAGGAATGCTTATTTACCATTAAAAAAAACCCTGGGTAGCATTTGAAATGGTGGAGTCCATACAGACAGGAAAATACACTCTTTCTGCCACCTGGAATCGAAGCAATACAATACTGTAAGTTGGCAAAGATAAGTAACTCTTCAGGAATTGGGAAGAAGCTACCTGGAAAACTAGAAAGCACATAGAAGAGGAAGAAAGAAAGCACAACCCTGAAAAAAAAAGAACAAAGTGATTGGGAAAGAAATTCCAGCTCCCAGAGAAGGGGATCTGTCCCCATTGACACAAACTAAGACTGGGGAAAGCTGGCAGCCCTAGGGAGAAACAATGGACCGGCAGCCAGTACTGGTTTCCCCCACCCCCAAATCCCACAATCATAAACCCCAAAATCTCTGTTGAGTTTTACTTTAGAAGTAACTCTTTTCTCATGGTAGGCTAGAAATAGAGAAGAAGCCTGGGGATTTAGCTCAGCAGCATAAGTGCCTGCCTTGCAAGCTCGCGGCCATGAGTTCAATCCCTGGAACTGAAATACAGAAGAAATAGAGTGTAACACCTGTTACATTGGAGAGCGCTTTAATCAGGAGCCATTAGAAGTACAGTAACTCAGTATGTATCCCTAAAATGTCACTTATAGATTATAGTTTAGAAAATTGCAACCATTTAAAAATGAGATGTAAAAAGAAAAAAGGCATTTTTTTCTTGCAACTTAGCTCAGACTTGATATGCATTATGAAGGTAGGAGAGAAGGTCTTCAAATGGAACTTTAACAGTACACCTTGATTTGTTTTGTAAGAGGGAGGAAGGTGGGCAGAAGTCCTAAAAGTCCAGGTTTTAATATTCTTATATCAAGATCGAAAATTACATGGATCTTGAACAATCTTTTATGCCCACCTGATGACAGAAACAACAGAAGGGAAACAGACCCAGAAAAAGAAGAGCTCTTCCCTGCCCCAGCAGAGCATCACAAATACCTTACCCCAAATAAGCAGCAGCTGAGCCAATAGTGGCTCCAGAGACCCCTGAGTAAGGCTCAGAACCTAAGTTAGCTACTTTCCCTACTCCATCTCCTCTGAGGGCCACTTCCTCCCTTCCACCTCCCAGACAGCCTACCTACCCCCATCACCTCAGGGATGAGCTCTGCGGGTGTAGCAAGGGGCAGCATCCCTTACCATACAGCCTCCTAACATACAGCAGCTGCGGGAAGTCTCAGAGGGGGTATACGGTGTTATGGGAGTACACGTTCTCCTCTCCAGGAAGGATCTGGCACAGTGCAAAGAAAAACAGGAACCGTTTTCAAAAGAACTGAGGAAACTTCATGCATGACTTTCAGGCTTTGACTTTAATTTATGATCTGACTTAAGGTGATCTCCAGGTGCAACTTTCTACCTACCGCACCCTGATGAAGAAGTTTGAGTGCGCAGGAGCACAGCTTTTGATTGATGGAAGAACATACCTGGCAGAGCAGTAAAGATGAGAGGAGAGTTGCTGTACTCCAGGATGATTCTCATTGGTAAAATCAGATTAAAACGAGGGTTATAAGAAGTGCAATGAAATGCTTATGTATCTAATTGTGGTAACGACAAAATGCATGAATAAGCCAGCTAATTAAGAAAAGGTCAGAAAAATCACCCTAGAAAAGGAGGAAAAATCTGCCTTGTTTCTCAGGTAGTTAACTGAAACACCACAAATGTCCTAATATTGATCCTAACTTACCGGTGCAAAAAATTTTATTGAGGATATATTTTACTAGCTAGTCTTCTACCAGACATTTATAAAAAGTTTCAGAAGTAAGTTATAGGTCCTCAAACAGCCCCAAATGAACGAACTTTTAAACAGCCTTTGGGGTCTTCAACAACAGAAACAAAATAGAGGCAACTGCCAAAGCCCAGAGAAAAGACTGAGAAAAGACCCAATTAATTGCTTTAGCATTGGGAAATAGGGCTCTGCTTCTCAGCGAATCCCCACGTCTCCTCATGCAAAGTGGGAGACTAGGAGACCAGATGTCTGCCACACTGTGATATCTGGACACTGGCATGAGAACTGCAATAAACACTATGCACTGTTACTAAGGAAAACACTGGAAGCATGGATGCTCTCAAACCCAAAAGGAGAGGCTACTACTGGCTTTCACTGTGCAAGCCCTGGAAACATAAAAATACCTTGGATTGCTGAAACCCCCTCAGTAAAATGGATATTATGGTTAGAAAGCCTTGGTGAACTCTTGATATGAGAATAAAACATTAATTTTCTTTTAGATGCTGTGGCTTCTTTTACTAACTTTTAGATGTTGTGGTTTCATTTTCTACCTTTCACTGGACCTCTTTTTAGTAAAACCTGTATTTTGAATGAAGTTGATCATATCCCTAACAGCAAGTGCTTTACAGTGACTTTAAGCCATAAACATGGAGAACTAAATTTCACTAAATTTTTCCTTCTTTTCCCAGAATGCCCCACCCAGTATTAGAAAGAGATGCTTTCCCAGTTTGGAGCAAATATTTTCTGCAACCAAAAAGTTCACCTACCTTTGGGGAAGCATTAACATCTGACCTACTAGAAAATATATTTAGAGATATACCTAGGAAATTTTTATCAGAAGCAGATTCATGAGCCTATGATCATAAATTCCCAGGAAGGCTGTTCATGCATAGTCTGTTCTCACTTTCTTAAAGACCTGAATACCTATCCTCACAAACAACATTCCATTGAGTCAGAGGCCCATAAGGGACTTCAGGATCTAATATCTAAATTTCTTAAACATGACCCATGGAATGCAGCACTCACATCATTGTGATGCTGAGACCAAATGGGAAATATCAGCTAGTCCAATATCTGGGCTATTTATGAAACTAATTCTACACATCCTATAGTTCCTAATCCATACATTATTTTTACCCAAATACCAAGTGGAATTTTATGGCTTATGTATCTATCTCAAGGATGCTTTCTTCTGTATCCCATTATATCCTGACTTACAATGTCTGCTTGCTTTTGTTTAGACTGGTCCTGATACTATGAAAACTACCCACTCTTCCTGAGCCATTACTGACTCAAAACTTTACAGAAATCCCCCACCTATCATGAAACACTGAAAAAAATAACATAACATAACAAAACAAAACAAACAAGCAAGCAAACACCTAAGGTTTATAACTTTTTAAAAATAGAACACTATTCCAGTAGGTGGATGATCTTAACTGTGGCTCTACAAAACTGAATGCCACTGAAAATATATTGCACTCATAAATTCATTAGGGCTACAGAATACCCAGTGTCCCCACAAAAGGCTCAGATATCCCACAAAAATACTTAGGACCTATTTTAATCCCAGGGGAATGAACTCTTACCCTTGAAATTGATGGACCAAAAGCAAATGTTTATGCAACCATCAAACATCACTGCCACCATTCTGTAACTCTGCACCATTGTAGATTTAACTTTCTGTTTCCCTAGGTTTCTGTTTCTCTTAAATGATGAACTGCCTAGCTAATCAGAAATGCATTGTGAGGTTAAAATTTGTACTCTACCTCTCTGGAAAATCCCTACTATTTTTACAAACTAGGCAAATGGTATATAAGATGCAGTGTTGCTTTCCTGGGGACTGAAGCTCCTCACTTCAGTGGGGCTTTGTCCACTGGCAATAAAGCTTGGTTACATCTGATCTGGGCTTCCTGTGAGTGTTTCTTCTTGCTTTGCCATAATGGAAGTGACTTTTGGAAAGGGAGTCCACTAGGTCATCTGGAGAAGTATCGCCAGGACTGATTTTGTCCATATCTATTCTGTGAATTAGAGGACATGGAGCAGAAGACAGAGGGAAGAGAAGATCCAATGTCTACCTGGTCACAGCTAGAAGAAGTTGTTGCTACTGTAAACTTTGTTTTGTGGTACATTTCAGTTCTCCTTAATATATACTTTTTGACTATGCTAAATAATTCTCTTGTGGAAAACTAGAAACCAGACTTTTCAGATGGCATACAGGAACTAAGAGTACACTCTGGAAAGGTGGAGAAAAATTTTATGTGGCCAGCCTGGCTCAAATGGGCTCCTGCCTCTTAACTGATGGGCATTAAAGACACTGTCACAGAGCTCCTTTTAATCTGTGATGGGAAAATGAGCTCTACAACAAAGACAGTTATTCAAATATGACAAGTTTATAATCCTAATCATTTGGCTAACCTCTATCAGTTTGAAAATCTAACTTGAGAACTGGTAAAACCCCACTATTAGTATATAAGTTTGGCCTGGGCTAGAGGAAGATTATGAAGCCCACCGATTGGCATACCAAAGTGTGGTGCTGACTGAGGGAGGGTGCAGGAATGTGCTCTCCTTGAGCAGAAGCTATTGTGCTCTGCTCCTCTGAGAGAGATCACCCTGTAAAACACAAAAATTTTTTCTACATTCTCCTTTTCATTCCCTGTAGGAGTGGCTCTCTATGAGATCACTAGTAGCTACTGAACTGTTACCCATGTGGGTCTCTACCAGCAGCTGATGGATGCATGGACTGTTGGACCAGGTCAAAATTTATGTTGGAGAATGTCTACTAAGTGCCAAATCCAAGGTTAGAGCACCTGTCTGGGTAGCATGAGGTCTGATGTTTAATTTCAGATACCAAAAAGAAAAAAAAAAAGATGGCAGATTGATTGGTAGCAGGGTAGAGAGTCTCTCTCAGATAAACAACTCAGATGCTAGAATTGAATACCATGGAGAAGACCAGACCAAAGGAGAGGGATTTTCATGATCCAGGAAGAAACTAAGACAAAAGATAAAAAAAAAGAAAAGTAACTCTGGTAACTCCAACCAGAGGTGCCCTGACCAGTTTAGACAGAAGGGCCTTCCTTGGAGCCCCACCCTCTCCTCAGAGACCACCCAGCAGCCTGTAACTCCAGCCAGAGGCCCCATGACAGCTTAGACTGGGGCCTCTCTTGGGGCTCTGACTTCTCCACAGATGAGCTTTGGGGACCAAGGAACTCCAGCGAGAGCTCCCACCCTTTATCACAAAACCTTGGACTGCAGTGCACTAACTGAACTAGCTTGAGGAGAGATTGAGTGACTGCCTCACCCAAATGGAAGATCTTGGCAGACTCCAGTCAGTTTGGTGTTTGTCCTTAAAATAGAAGTGTACAGTGGGTAAATAGGGTTAGTAGAACAGCTCCCTCCAACTAACTGTAAGACCTCAGTGAGCCTGACAAGAGTGAGGGTGACTCCTTCCTGCACACAGAAAACATCAGACAGAGTGAGGAGTGTGACAATAAGAACTGCCCCAACTTGGAGAAAATCAAAAGGGCTTATGAGACACACAGGCACACAATAGGGACACAGTAGGACCTCAGCTAACACAAATACTATAAACAGGGAGATTTGGTGACCTGGAATAACCAGAAGATAAAGTAATAAAGACAACCTACATCAATACTACTAGACTTGACAGCCAAGGAAGAATATAGAACTCACCCAACAGGCCCTACAGTGGGAAGTCAGGTGACTGGCCCACCTCTTCATTGTGGGACCCAGATATGGGACAAATATTAACCTTACATTAGGACCAAAAAATACTACCAACAGTTGACACTAGTGGGACTGAAGGACCAAATATTAACTTGAAAGGGAAAAAATGGCAAAAATAAAAAGCAAAACACAATTTCAAACATCTAGCTCACAAGGAACAAGTACAGGAGACACTGTAAAAGAGGACTTCAAAAGTAACACACCAGAAACCTCTGGAAAGTTAGCAAGTGAAATAAAAAAACCCAACAACTCCATGGGGGCTGGGGATTTAGCTCAGCAGCATAAGTGCCTGCATTATGTAAGCACACAGTCATGAATTTGAACCCCAGTACTGATAAAAGGGGGTGCTGGAGATTTAGCTCAGCAGCATAAGTACCTTCCTTGTAAGCACTTGGCCATGAGTTTGATCCCTGGTGCTGATAAAAAAAAAAAAAAAACTCCACGAGGCCATAGAGGAAATCAAACTAGAAGCACTTGCTCATGTAAAGATCAAAATAACAACCTTAGTAAAGGAGTTGCTGAGCCCAGCTATAGAAGTAACAGAGAAAAAAGTACAGAAGCATGGGAAACTGATTGAAACCTTGAATGAACAATATAGAAAACATGTAGTATACATGAAACAAACTCACAGAGACATCCAAGAAACTAAAAACTCTATTCAAAGTGTACAAAACCATTTAAATGAAGCTGAGGATAGGATTTTAGACCTCGAGGATGGAACTGCAATTAGTGAATAGAAAAGGGTAGAACTTTTAAAAATAGCAAAGCAGTATGAAGTGACAATCCAACACCTTCAAGATAATGCCAAGAGAAAAAATATAAGATTAATAGGCATCACTGAAGAGGCAGGAGCCAATGCAAATGACATAGCCAAAACATTCACAGAAGTAGTAGAAGAAAATTTCCCAAACCTGGGGAAAAAATCTGATATGCAGATAAGTGAGGAAAATAGGATGCCAAACAGTCATAATCAACATAAATCTATACCCAGCCATACAATAATTAAGGTCTCAGACATACAGAATAAAAACAGAATACTAAAAGCTTTTAGAGAAAAGACACAACTCACATATCAAGGAAAGCCCATTAGAATCATGGCAGACTTTTCAGCACAAACCCACAACTCAAGATGAGCCTGGAGTGAGGTATGTCAAGCCCTGAAAGAAAACAACTTTCAACCTAGACTGACCTACCCATCAAAACTTTCATTCAAATTTAATGGAGAAGCAAGATACTTCCATGACAAAGAACAACTGAAGAAATTCACATCCACCAAACCAAACCTAGAAAGAGTATTGAAAGACATACTAGACAGAGATAAAAATGACCACAATCCCCAGAACAACAACAGAAAGAAACCACCAGCTAGGACAACCAATTAAATAAGGGTGAAAAGCAGAAAGCAAACAACTGGAACATAACATGGCAAAGTCAAGCCAGTACATATCAGTAATATCCATAAATGTAAATGGCCTCAATTTACCTATCAAAAGAAATAGGCTGACAGAATGGATCAAGAAACATGATCCCACAATATGCTGTATACAAGAAACACATCTGACCCAAAAGGAAACTCATAGATTAAAAGTCAAAGGATGGAAAAGAGTATTCCATGCAACAGGAACCCAGAAAAAAAATCAGGAGTAACTGTTCTATTTGCAGACAATGTGAACTTCAAACCTAAAATGATTAAAAGGGATAAAGAAGATCACTACATACTAGTTAGTGGAAAAAATTCAAGAAGAAGAACTAACAATTATAAATATATATGCACCACATAAAGGAGCACCCAACTATATAAGACAGGTATTAATGGACATGAAAAATCAAATACACAAGAACACAATTATAACAGGGGACCTTAACACCCCATTGTCACAAAGAGATAGATCAACTAGACACAAAGTCAGCAAAGAAGTAATAGAACTGAATCATACCTGTGAGCAATTGGACTTAGTAAATGTTTACAGAGTGTTCCACCCAACTACATCAGAATAAACATTATTCTCAGCTGCACATGGAATGTTCTCCAAAATAGACCATATATTACCCCATAAAACATTCTTAAGTAACTGCAAAGGTATTGAAATTATCCCATGCATACTATCAGACCATAGTGCATTGAAACTGGAAATAAATGGAAAAAATTTGCAAAACCTACATAAACATATGGAAATTAAATAACAACCTTTTGAAAAACCAGTGGGCTACAGATGAAATTAAAGGATAAATAAAGCAATAACTACAACTCAATGAAAATGCAGAAACAATATACTGTAACTTGTGGGATGCAATGAAAGCAGTCCTAAGAGGGAAATATATAGCAATAGTCATATCAAGAAAATAGAATGAGCACAAATAAACAACCTAATGCTTCATCTCAAGCTTCTATAGAAAGAAGTGCAAGTTAAATCCAAAGCTCACAGAAGAGAGGAAATCATAAGGATTAGAGCAAAAATCAATGCAATTGAAACTAAAAAAATACAAAGAATTATTGAATCAAAAAAGTGTTTTTTTGAGAGAATAAATGAAATTGACAAACCTCTAGCTAACCTCATAAAGAAAAAGAAAGAAAAAACCCAAATTCATGCAACAAGGAATGAAAAGGGGGACATTACTACAGATCCCATGGAAATTCAAAAGATCATGAATACCTACTTTGAAAATATCTACTCACATAGAGTGGAAAACACAGAGGAAATGGACAGATTTCTAGAAACATATGAACTATCAAAGCTCAACCAAGAAGATATAACAATTTTGAATAACCCAATATCAGCTATTGAAATTGAAAATGTAATTAAAATCTGACTAACAAAGAAAAGCCCAGGTCCTGATGGATTCACTGCTGAATTCTACAAGAAATTTAGAGATTTGATGCCAGTATTCCTTAAACTCTTCAACGAAATTGAAAAGCAAGCAGAACTCCCTAAATCATTTCTAGAGGCAAGTATAACCAAAAAGGAGAACTATAGTCCAATCTCACTAATGAACATTGATGCAAAGATTCTCAATAAAATACTGGCAAATAGAATGCAGCAAATCATCCAGAAGATTATATGTCATGACCAGGTGGGATTCATTCCAGGAATGCAGGGATGGTTTAACATACACAAATCAATGATTGTAATACACCACATCAACAGAGCCAAAAACAAAAACCACATGGTCATCTCAATAGATGCACAAAAAGCTTTCGACAAAGTCCAACACATGTTCACAATAAAAACCCTTCAGAAACTCAGAATACATAGTGTCTACCTCAATCTTATAAATGCCATCTATGACAAACCAACAGCCAACATTGTACTAAATGGACAAAAACTGAAAGCTTTCACTTTAAAATCAGGAACAACACAAGGATGTCCACTTTCACCACTCCTATTCACTATATTTCTGGAAACTCTAGCCAGGGCAATCAAACAAGAGAGAGAAATAAAAGGAATAAAGATAGGAAAGGAAGAATTTAAATTATCACTATTTGCAGATGACATGATATTCTATATAGAAGACCCAAAAAAACTCTATTAAAAGACTACTAGAGGTAATAAACAAGTTTAGCATTGTAGCTGGATACAAAATCAATGCTCAAAAATCAATAACATTCCTATACACAAACAAAAAACTCATGGAGAGAGAAATTATAGGAATACCACCCTTGACAACAGCATCTAAAAAGATGAAATACTTAGGAATCAATCTAACTAAAAATGTAAAAGACCTATGTGCTGAAAATTATACTACACTGGAAGAGGAGCTTGAAGAGAATATTAGAAAATGGGAGGATATTCCTTGCTTTTGGCTAGGAAGAACCAACATTTTGACAATGGCCATACTCCCAAAATTGTTATAAAGATTTAATGCAATCCCAATCAAAATACCATTGACCTGCCTCACAGATCTAGATAAAAGATTCCTAAAATTCATTTGATAATAGAAGAAACCTAGAATAGCAAAGACAATTCTGAGCAACAAAGGCATCTCAGTTCCTGACTTGAAACAGTACTGTAAAGCCATAGTAAAAAATTCAGCATGGTACTGGCAAAGAAATAGACCAGAGGATCAATGGGACAGATTAGAAGATGCAAGCACAACTACAAAGACACTCAGCCACCTGATATTTGACAAAGGGCTAAACATGTTCACTGGAAGAAGGATAGCCTCTTTAATAAATGGTGCTGGAAAAACTGACTTTCCACATGCCAAAGACTGAAACTAGATCCATGCCTATCACCATGCACAAAACTAAAGTCTAAATGGATCAATGACCTAAATATAAAAACAGAAACACTAAATCTAATGGAAGAAAAGGTAGGTAGAAGTCTTGGAGACATAGGGGTGGGCTGAGAATTCATGAACAAAATGCAAACTGCATAGGAAACACTACAAAGAATCAACAACTGGGATCTCATATTATTGAAAAGTCTCTGCACTTAAAAAGAAATCATCAACAGAGTGAAAAGAAAACCCATAAAATGGTAAACATTTTAGCCAGCAACCCCTCAAAGGACTTATATCCAGAACATATAAAGAACTGAAAAACATCAAACCTCCCAAATTCAAAGACCCTTTCCAAAAATAGGCATCTAAGATGAAAACACATTTCTTAGATTAATATATACAAATGGCAAATATATACATGAAGAAATGTTCACCATCACTGGTCACTCAAGAAATGCAAATTAAAACAGCATTTAGATTTCATCTCACTCTGGAAAGAATAGCTGCCATCAAGAAAACAATTGATAACAAATGTTGGTGAGGCTGCGGGGGAAAATGGAACACTGCTCCACCGTTGGTGGGAGTGTAGACTGGTGCAGCCACTATGTAAATCAGTATGGTGATTTCTCAGAAGACTAGGATTGGAAGTTCCATTCAACCTAGCTCTTACCCTCCTGGGTATTTTCCCAGAAAACCTGAAAAGGTCATAGCACAGCCATATATGTGCCCCCATGTTCATAGAAGCACAATGTGTTATAGTTAAATCTTGGAAACAACCAAAATGCCCATCAACTGTAGAGTGGATGAAAAAATGTGATATTTTTATACAATGGAATATTAAAGATGATCTTGAGGCCATCATAGGCAAATGGAGCCAACTTGAGCCAATTCTCATGAGTGAAATAAATAAGAATTATATTTATAAATATCACATTGTGCCTGTAGTGTAAAAAGTAGTAAGAAATGTAGGAGTAATAAAACCCAAAATGTGTAATTGCTATTGTAAAAAAGAGAGGAAAAGAAAGTGCTCTAAAGGATATAACTGCATATATGTTTAAGTGTGTAGGATTGATATCCACATTACTAAGTTTTTGTTGGATCATAGAACAGAGCTGTTTTCAGTCTCACTGTTTAAATGTCTACTTTGTATGCTTTAACTTCATAATTTAAACAACTATTTCTAAGAGGACAATATGTAATTTATTAACTAAAAAAATAATAAGAAATGTATAAGTAGTAAAACCCAAAATGTGTAGTTGCTATTGTAAAAAAGAGAGGAAAAGAAGGTGCTCTAAAAGATATAACTTCAAGTATGTTTAAGGGTGTAGCATTGATAACAAAATATTACTAAGTTTATGTTGGATCATTAAGTAGAACTGTTTGCAGTCTTGTGGTTTGAATGTCCACTTTGTGTGCTTTAATTCTGTAACTTGAACAACTATTTCTAAAATGACAGTATGCAATATGTCAACTAGTGATTTCTTAGTGTTTATTTTAGTTTATCTATTTTTTTCTTGAATTTTGTATGACTGCTTCCCTTGGTTTCTGTTTTGTTTTGTTTCTCTTTAAATAAAAAAAAATCCAAGAAAAAAAAAGAAAGAAGGAAAGAAAGAGAGAGAGAGACAGAGAGAGAAAGAGAGAGAAAGAAAGAAAGAAAGAAAGAAAGAAAGAAAGAAAGAAAGAAAGAAAGGAAGGTCAACAGAAGGCTGGAACCAGATGCACTCTCACCAGACCTGGTCCCATGCATAACTGGGTGCCTTGGAGTCAGAAGACCCGTGGTTGTGCTGAAGTCATGGTCATGCTGAAGTTATGTTTGTGATGAAATCGGGTGTTGGTGAGCCTGAACCCCATGTTGGGAAGATGCCCCACAAAGGAGAATGGAACCAGTATGGTGAGCTGCACTAACTCGTGGTGAGTGCTAGGAATTTGGCCTCACAGAGGGATTGACCAGCTGAATGACATATTGGAGTTGGGCAGGATGGGCTTGAACCAGGAACTGAAGTGGTTTTAGTTGGCCTCTCCTGGCTCAGAGTGGATTTGTGGGATCTACTTGGGCTGGGTTACAACCCTGGTTGTGGCCCAGTAACCAGGGATGAAATTGCCCCAGAAATTGTCCCAAACTGGTTCCATCTGCACAGTGCACACTACCATGGTGAAGGCCCCCACTAGTTGACTGGCTTGGAGGGGAGGGGCCAGCCTGCACCACCTCTGCTTGCACCTCAGTGATCAACAGCAAACTGGAGAGGGCAGAAATCCCTAGCCATCATACTTCAGAAGAACTGTAACCAATATGGAAAGGTGGCTGGGACCTCCACCATATACCTGTATGGAAGAAACAAGAAATATGCCAAGAGAAAGGAACAAGAAAAAGACTCCAGCCACCAACCCAGGGATTATAAATCCAGGAGAGGTAAATACAGAAGAGTTTGAGGGCAGCAAACATGCAATATCAGACATGGCATCAATGGACATAAAGAAATATCTTTTTGAACTCATAGATGAACTCAAAACTGAAATTCTAGTTCAAGTAAAGCAAGACATAAAAAGATTAATAAAAGAAATACTAAGCACCTATCAAGAAGACACAGATGGAAGAATGGAGGAACACAGAAAAAGGAGTGAAAGTTTTCATGAAGAGTATTTTAAAAAAACCCTAGAATTCATGAAACAGATCCAATAAGATTACCAGGAAATTAAAATCTCCATTGAAAACTGACAAAATTGCTTGACAGAAACTAAAGTTAGAGTTTCAAATCTTGGAGATAGGTTTTCAATGTGTGATTGAGAAAGGAAAGATCTCTTAAAAACAACCAGGAACCAGGAAGTAACAATGCAAAGGCTAGCAGACAACAAGGTGTCTATAACTTAAGAATAAAAAATGTGAGTAAGAAACAGGGGTAAACACAAATGAAATACAAAGGCTACTCACAGAAATAATTAAGGAAAATTTCCCAAGCACAGAAAAAGGAAACAATATTCAGATATATGAGACATACAAAACTCCAGCCAGCTACAACCAAAAGAGAACTACACCCAGACATATAATAATCAAGATATCAGAAATTCATCACAATAGAATATTAAAAGCTATCCAAGAACAGAAACAGGTCACCTATAAAAGAAAACTCATCAAAATCATGACAGACTTCTCAACACAAATCATCAAATCAAGAAGAGTTTGAAACAAAGTATTCCAAGCCCTGAAAGAAAGTAATCTCCAACCCACACTGATGTACCCTGCAAAACTGTCTCTCACAATTAATGGAGAAATAAGATGTTTCCATGACAAAGAGTAACTGGGGGAGTTCGTGACCACCAATCAAAACCTACAAAAAACACTGAAGGACATTCTAGAAAGAAAGAAAAATATCACAAAGATTCCAGGAACAGTGGCAGAGAAGCCTCAATGAAAGTAATAGACAGTGGAATGAAGGAGAAAAGTAGACAATCAATAGCAGAAAAACAGCATAGCATAAATGAGGCATAAAAGATTATGTATAATCTCTAACACAGATGGCCTTGATACACTAACAAAAAGAAACAAAACAAAGGCAGAGAAGATCAGGAAAGAGGGTCTACTAAGTT
>PVLA01015177.1:0-26658 GCA_004027455.1 Hydrochoerus hydrochaeris | reverse complement strand
AAGGCAGAAAAATTGCATAGCAGAGATGAAGCAGAGAAGGATAACTAGAAACTCTAACATAGATGGCCTTGATACGCTATATTGTAAATAGTGCACCAGGATTTAAAACCCACATTACTCACACTACTCTGCTTAGATGTATTATATTCTGTTCCAGTCATTCTACCTGTACTAGATTTGAGGGCACAGACAGTAATCCTGAAAATAACAGGATATAGTACAGTAATTATCCTTAATTTCCTATTAACTTAATCTAAAGCTCTGCAAAACCTACACTGTTTTACCATGACTGATTGTAATCGAATCTGGTTTGTTGGATTGCTGTTTTGTATTGATAGATTTTATTCAAAGCTGTTATGATTGATAATATCAAGTCTGAGAGTATAGGCAACTGCACTGAAGAGGACAAGATTCACTAGACTATCCACTCTGGTTTGATTATTACCTGCCTTTGAAGTTTTATACTGTCTGCAATATTTTATTTTTACTAATATTGTTATTTACTGCTATACTCAATCATTCTGCTATATTCAATTATGCCTGATGATATAGACATTCTATTGAAGATGATGGGAAACAACACAGTGATCATTGTAGATCACCTTGTAATGTGGTTTTGTATGACTTTTTGGTTTCATGTTTTTATAGGAATTTGTTTGTTTTGTCTTGCTGGGTTTTGTTTTTCTCTCTAATACAGAAAGTATAGAAATACATGCAGAAATTCATGCATGCATAGCTGTCTACACTCTCACTGTTTGACTATTTACTTTGTATGCTTTAATTTTGTAACTTGAGCAACTATTTCTAAAAGGACAATATGTAACTTATTAACTAGTGATTTCTTATTGTTTATCTTTTTTTTTTTTTTGGAATTCTGTATTACCTCTACCCTTTACATGCTTTTGTTTCTCTTTAAATAAAAAAAAAAGATATGGATCTATTTTTAGTCTTTGACATGTAGAAAGCCAGTTTTTCCAGAACCGCTTATTAAAGAGACTGTCTCTCTTCCAGTGAAGGTGTTTGGCTCTTTTGTCAAAAATAAGGTGGCAAAAAAACCAAAATAATAATAAGGTGGCTAAGTATGTCTGAAGTTGTTTCTAAATCTTCTAATCTATTCCATTGATCCTTAGGTCTGCTTTTTGTTTTGCTTTGTTTTGTTTTGTTTTTTTGCTAGTACCATGCTGTTTTTGTAACAGTAGCTTTCTAAGTAAGTACAGATGATCTTCTGGATTTTTTGCAGGATGATGTCATTTCACCCTTTTTATTCCTAATTGCATGGACTTGAGTCTTTTCTCTCATTTTAAAAATAAGGTTGGCTAAGGTTTTGTCAATTTTATTTAATCTTTCAAAGAACCTACTTTTTGATTCACTGATTCTTTGTATTGTTTTCTTAGTCTTCACTGCACTGATTTCTGCTCTGCTCTTTATAATTTCCTCCATTATAAACTTTGGGCTTGATTTGCTTTTCTTTTTCTAGAAGCTTGAGGCTTAACATTAAGTTGTTTACTTGTACTTGATCTGTTTTCCTGATATGGGAATTCACTGCTGTAAGTTTCCCTCTTGGGCTGCTTTCATTGCGTCCCTTAAGTTTGAGGATGTTGAACTGGCATTATTGTTTATTTGTAGGAAATGTCTAATTTCTTCTTTAATTTCATCTGTGACTCATTAGTTGTTCAGGAGGGTGCTGCTTAATTTCCATGTGTTTATGAAGTTCTTGTGGTTTCTTTTGCCATTGATTTCCAATTTCATGCACTATGGTCTGATAATATGCATGGGATAACTTCAATTCTTTTGTATTTACTTAAGCATATTCTATGAGCTAGGATGTGGTCTATTTTGGAGCATTTCTGTGTGTAGCTAGGAAGTATGTGTATGCCGATGTTGTGGGGTGGAACACTCTGCAGACGTTTACTAAGTCCATTTGTTCAAAAGTTTGGTTCTGTTCTAGTATTTCTTTCTTTTTTGTCCAATTAACCTATTTGTGACTGTGGAGTATTGACATCCCCCATTACAACTGTATTAGCACTTATTTAATTGTTCATGTCCATTAGTATTTCTTGTATATAACTAGGCACACTGGTATTTGGTGCATATGTATTTATTATTGTTATCTCTTCCTCTTGGCCTGTTCCCTTTACGATGATGTAGTCACCTTCTTTGTCTCTCTAAATCAGTCTTGGCTTGAAATCCACTTTGTCTCAAATAAAGCTGATTTTTTTCTGTGTTCACATGTTATATGGTTCTCCATCCTTTGACTTTTACTCTATGAATTTCTTTTTGAATTAAATGTGTTTTTTGTATGGAGCATATTGTTGGATCTTGCTTCTTGATCCAGTCTCCCATTCTGTTTCTTTTGATTGGTGCATTGAGATGATTAATTTTGGTGATTATGACAGATAAGTATTGATTTACCCTTGTCATGTCATTTTCCTATTGTTGGCTTCCTTTCTTTCCCTTGTATTTAGTTGTCTGCCTTGCCTAGTAGATTCATTCTCTTGGAGTTCAGGAAGTTACAATCCTTGTTAGCTCTTTCTAGAATATCTTTCAGAACATTTTGGAGTGCTGGTTTGGTGTTCATGAATTTCCTCAAGTGTTCTTTGTCATGAAAGTATCTGATTTCTTCATCAATTTTGAAAGTTAATTTTGTGAGGTACATCAGTCTGGGTTGTTGGTTGTTTTCTTTTAGGGCTTGAAATACCTCACTCTAAGTTCTCCTTGACTTGATGGTTTGTGTTTAGAAATCTGCTGTGCTTCTGATGGGCTTCCCCTTTGGGGTGATTTGTTTATTTCACTACCAGTTTTTAATACTCTGTTCTTATGTTGAATTTTTGGAATATTGACCTACTATATGCCTTGCTATAGGTTTATTTTTTGTACTGGGAACTGAACTCAGGACCTTGTGCTTGCCAGTCAGGTGCTTATGCTACTGAGCTATATCCCCAATCCTAGATTTTTCTTTTGATCATGGCTAATTGGAATTCTATATGCCTTACTTATCTGTATGTCAAATCATTTTTCCCTGACAGAGAAGTTTTCTGCCATGATGTCTGTGAACTGGTTTTTAATGTCATTTGCACTATCTCCTGATTTTCCACTGACTTTGATCAATCTTATGTTATCTTTCTTTGCATCATTCAGCAGCTATTAGCTTGATTTCTCCTAGTCCCTTGCTGTTTCTAAGAAATCTTTTTTTTTTCATGATCACTAACCACAATCCTGTTTTCTACATATGAAATTCTGTCCTCATATTGGCTCATTCTTCTGCATATACTTTCAATGGAATTTTTATCTCCTGAATATCTGTTTGAATCTGTTTTATCATTTCATTTCTTTCCTATGTTGAGCTTTCATGGTTTTCATCATTTTCCTAAGCTCCTCTATTTTTTTTTAAATCTGTTTCTGTTCTACAGTCACTAAGCATGTCTTTCATTATGGTCACCACCTATGTAGCTGTCTGAGAAATTATTTCTAATTTGATTTTTTTCTAGAGCCTCTTTTCTCTGTTTAGTTACTTCAACCATTACCACTTTATAAAGTCTGGTTGGTTGGTTTTTTTATTGTTCCATCTCATTTCCCCCTGAGTTTGCCTTTGGTGAGCTGGACATCTGAGGTTGCATCTTATTTAAATGTCTTCTCATTTTTTATTGTTTGTTTTCTTTTTTTTAGTTTATTTCCTAGGTTGATGCTTGTAAGTTGTCCATGGTGAGTAACTTTATTGCTAGTATTTAGACTGTTTCTCAGAGGTATTTTCCAGGTATAGCTGGTTTTCAAGTTTTGTGTCTGTTAAAAGATCTTACCTCTTCAATGTATTGGAGATGAGAAGTTGCTGCCTACTTAGCCTGACCCTTGGTTCCTAGCCTCTGACCTATAGTATTTTTTGTGACCCTTAGGCTATCTTGGTCTTGGTATACCAGGAAGAACAACTGGTTAGAACAATTATGTTACTTTGGTTAAAGTGACAGAGTCAGCGATAAAAATAGCATCAAATGCAGCCTAGAAAACGACAAACTGAGGTAACTTTTAATTTGTCACCTTTAAGCATATGAACTAGATTTGTAGTTATATAACAAAATCTAAAACAAACCAGAAAATCATGTGCAGTAAATAAGTCCTTGATATGGCAATTTTATTCTCAGGGAAGAAAATTTTAAAGGGGTTAAGGGGGAAAAAAGAGAACTAGAAGAAAAGGAAAAATTAGAAGAAAGGACAAAGGAGGAACATGCAAACTTTGGGAAACTAATGAAGAAGACAGGAGGGAAAGAGAAGAAAGAAATAAAAACAAAAACAGAACAACAAAAAAACTAGAAACCATGTTTTCATTCATATAAAAACAAGAACAAACAATGAAAAAATAAACAAACAAAAATATAAGAGTGAAAGAAAATAAAGGGAAAAAGAAAACAAAAAGAAGATAGAAAACATTCACTTCAAGATGTATCTCTGTTGTCTCTGGTAGACAACATGGCTGAACAGAGTCCAGATGCATGTCAATCAATCCCAGGAAGCCACAGCAGGTCCATGGTGGGGTAGAGAATGATCTCAGTGAATTTGCACCCCAGTTTCCACTAAAGTTTAGGCTGGTCTCTGGCTGCAAGACTGGAATCAGACACACCCTGCCTGCTGCAATACTCTGTGCCAGCTGCAGGCTTGAACTCAGCTGGGAGTCACTAGGTGGAGCTAGCAACCATTTGAGTCCCAAACTCAATTGGCCTCTCTCCAAAATGGCTCCTGACCAATTTCTTTCTCTTGCTGGAGGTCTGAAGGGAACAATTCACAAGCCACCACAGTCCACTGTATCCACTGCATCCACTGCTCCACTCCACTGGTGTGCTTCTCTGTGGAGGCCTCAGAGGTGGTCAGCAGTTATGTGTCTATAGTTTCAAGCTGCCCCTTCCATGCAGCGAGTCCAGGCTTGGAGAAAGCATCACCAGCCTCCTCCTTCTTCTTCACTGAAGTTTCTCTCTTTGCTCTCCCATGGTCTTCAATTCTTCAGATCTCATTCAATTCTTCAGATCATTCCTGGATCCTGAGGAACCACTTCCCTCCCTCTTCTCTTCCTTGCATTGCTATATTACAGTATTTTGACACCAAATCTCAGAGAGGCTCTTTGCTGCTCACTACTCCTTCATGTCCCCAGAAGTCTCAACTTTTCTAGTTTTAAATAATTATTAAATGCCCAGAAAATACATAAATAATTTATTTGGATATAAACAAATTGAGAATGAAACATGGGAACATAAAAGACACTCTACAGCCAGGTATGGTGGCATACACCTGTAATCCCAGAACTCTAAAGGCTGAGGCAGGAGGATCTTGAGTTTTAGGCCAGCCTAGACTAAATACTGAGACCGTGTCTCAAAAATAAAAACTATTCCATTGCACTTTCAGGTATCTGCTTGGTGGCATGGATCTTCACTGATCTTTTCATTTGCATGAGTACAATTTTAGTAAGCCACAAACATGAAAGGATTAAAAAAATCTTTTCCTCTTTTTCCTCGTAGTACTGGGGATTAAACTCAGGGACTTCCCACTGAGCTACATCCCCAGCCCTTTTTATCCTTTTGCTTTGAAACTAAGTTGCTAAGTTACCCAACCTTGTCTGAAATTGGTGATCCTCTTACCTGAATTTCCTAAAAGTGTTGGAATTACAGTTGTGCCACACCTGCTGTTAACTTTTAAATAAATGAATTTAATTGTTCTCTAAAGCTATATTTCCACCTTTTAGGGGAAAAAGTCTGGTCCCTTTACTTAATGAGACACTATCCCAGATTTTTTAAAAACAGAGGCTGGGAACATAGCTTAGTGTAAAGACTCTGGGCTCAATTTCAAGTATCACCCAAAATCTTGTTTTTTCCTGGCAAATGTAGTCATTAAAAAAGTTTCTCAGATTTAGAAAATTTAAACAAATTAAGGATTCTCTCCCTTGATGCATCTTCTTCTTCTCTAGTCTTACCTGAGACCATGGCCTTAGTTTGAGAGACATACGGTTCTTGGCTCTGACACATTCTGATTTCCCATTGGTCTATAAATCTTACTGAGGGCTTTTAAAAAATTGTGTTTAAGTAGAAAAGCTTATAATTGGACTATTTCAGGTACCTTCAAAGATATTGTTTCAGCTTTGGAACAATTCTGAGCTCTTATCTCCTTCCCCTCAAGTAAAAGAGGATCCTGAGGAGAATTTTAGGAAAGGGAACCACATCAATTGCTTCATATAACAGCTCTTCTGTGATGGGTCTAAAATATCCTCATAGTCTTATGTATTTGGAAGATAATTAGATCATGGGGCACTATAATCACCAGTGAATTCATCCATTGTTAAGTTCAGTAGTTAAATATTCTCAATTAGAAGGATATATATATCTTTTTTTCCCCTGTCTCGCTACATAGCTCAGTTGGTAGCCCAGGCTGGCCTCAACCTCATAACGATCCTCATGCCTCAACCTCCCAAGTGTAAAAGGGTATATTTTTGTCCCTACCTCCTCCTTCCTCTCTCTCTGCTTACTGGATGCCATGAGGTGAACAACTTTTGTCTACTGTGTCCTTCCAGCATGATATTTCTGCCTTGGAATATGTTGAACATGGACTGAATCCCCTGCACTGTGAACCAAATTAATCTTCTCCTTTAAGTTGTGAGTGTTTCATATTGTATCCTAGGGATAGGAAAGTAACTAATAGAGAATACTGATACCAGTAGTGGGGTCATTGCTATGACTACCTGACCATGTTGTTCAGAAGGCTTTGGAACTTGCTTATGGCAGGAGTTAGGAAAAATTTGGAGCAAAAGACTAGAAAAGCCATAGACTGCTACAAGCCAAACTTGATGGGTGATTCTACTTGGAGCTTACAAGAGCAGAATGCTGATAGGAATATGGACAATAAAGACCAAGCTCAGAGGATTTCAGTTGGAAACAAGGACTCTATGGCAGTTGGACTAGAAGCCATGTGTGTTATGCACTGGTAGAAAGTGTATCTTCATTTTGCCTACTTCCTGAGACTATGTGGGTGACTGAGATTAAGGATGGTGGACTAATTGATCTATCATAGAAAATTTCAAGGTATCCCAATATTCAGGCTATGAATTAGACATAAGTACTGCTGGCTGCATTTAGCCATATCTACAGTAAGAATTAGGCACAAAAGGCAGACCCAAGGATATATCCAGTTTTGCCAGATAAAAAAGCACTGCACCTACAAAATTGGGGGCAATATATTAGCATTAAAAGAAGCCAAGAATTTTGTATCAGAATGAAGGGAGAAATAGCTCAAAGGCATCTTAGGAACTGGTCAGACTCTACTCTTCATGAACTCAATGATTTTAAAGAGTAACTACTTTGACTTTGCTTTGAGAAGACACCCTCAGAGCAGCTGCAGAGAGAACTATTTCCTCAAGTTCAGCCATTCAGGGACTCAAAGGCTACTGCAGCCATGAACCAAGGGAGCCTGACTGCTGCTTGAACTGGTAGAATACTTTGGCTTCATTGATGTGGTGCTAGCTTTAAAGACATGCACAATGCAAGAGCTGTGAGGTCAGGAAGGGGTCTACCCAGATTTCAAAGGAAGGTCCAAGAAATCAAGCAATATGCCCCTGAGAGGGTGTTAAATGAAGCTGTGAGAGTGAAACAAAAAATGAAGTGGAGATCCCAGGAAGTTTGAAATGCCAAAATATAAATCATCTACTGAAGACAGTTACTGGTAGTGAGCCGAACCAGTCACAGAGAGAGGCCATGGGGTGTAACTGGCAATGCCATGGGACTGGGCCACCCAACCCTCTAGAGGGCACATCTCATCACAACTTGCCTAGATGCTAGATGTTAAACTGTAGGAGTCAATGTTTACCCTGGTGGGTTTCAGTCTTGCTTTGGTCAGATTCTTTTCTATACCACTATTCCTCTTTGCTGGAATAGAAATGTTTACCTTGTGCCACTGTATATCAGAAATATTTAATTTTCTTTTATATTTTTACAGGGGCTCACAGCTAAGAATCTTCCTTGAGTTTCAAAGGAGACTTGGCCTGGATTTGAAACTCCTTTGAGTTTCAAAGGAGACTTGGCCTGGAATTGAACTAGGACCTTGCACTCACCAAGCAGGCACTTATGCTGCTGAGCTATATCCCTGGATGGGGGGATCTTTTTTGAGACAGGGTTTCACTATGTAGTTCAGGAGGCTAGCCTTGAACTCACTTTGTAGCCCAGGCTGGCCTCAGACTCACAATGATCTTGCCTCAGCCTCCTGAGTGCTGGAATTATAGGCATGTGCTACCACACCCAGTATGGGCCCAGATTTTTCAGCAAAGCTGAAGCTATTAAGAATTTGGTTACACAATTCTCAGATGAAGAAATAGAAATGAAAAATAAATATATGAAAAATGGTTCAAAATCACTGGTCATTTGAGAAATGCAAGTTAAAACAACACTGAGATATCATCTCATTCCAGAAAGAATAGCTAACATCAAGAAATCAAGCAATAACAAGTGCTGTGGGGAAAAGGAACACTTCTACATAATTGGTGGGAGTGTAGACTGGTAAAACCACTGTAGAAATCAGTGTGGAGATTCCTTAAAAAACAAAAAATAGAGGTTCCATTTAACTCAGCTATTTTCCTTTTGGGTATTTTCCCAGAAGACTTGAAAACATATCACAGCCATATAAGTGCACCCATGTTTATAGCTGCACAATTTATCATATATCCAGATCTTGCAGACAACCCAAATGCCCACCAATGGAGGGAAGGATAAAAAGATGTAGTATTTTTATACAGTGGAGTACTATTTAGCTATAAAGAGGGATAAACTAGAGGCTTTTATAAGTAAAGGAATGAAACTAGAGACCATACTCTTAGGTGAAATAAAATCAGACTCACATATATAAACACCATATTGTCTCGTTGGTGTAAGAAACTTAAAGTAAATAAGATCCAAAAGTTACAATAGATAAAGTGAAAGGGAAAGAAATTGCTCAAAGGGAAATCATATTGTTTGATCAGTCTTGCATGCCTGTATCTGCAACAATTTGCAATAATAACAACTATTGTTTTTTGTTTTTTTTGTTTTTTTCTACTGGGGATCAAACTCATGACCTCACATTTGCTAGGCGGGTGCTTACACCACTGAGCTGAATCCCAGTCCATAATAACCATTGTTAAATTCCTATCATCTTGTTTTGAATTCCTGTGTCATTATTGGTTGTTTTATTTTTTTTTTCATTTGGCTTTTTATTTTGTTTGTTCGATTGCTTTTTGATTTTTCTGTGTTTTTTCTCTTTAAAATAAAAAAAAACTTTAAAAAATTTGGTGACTTTTGCTAGGTGTGGTGGCACACACTTGTAACCCCTGCACTTGGGAGGCTAAGGCAGGAGAATCACTGTGAGTTTGAGGCCATCCAGGGCTACAGAAGCAAGTTCAAGGCCAGCTTGCACTACATATTGAGACCCTGTCTCAAAAAGAAAAAACGAAAGAATTTGGTGATCTCAAGAGATGGACTACGTGCATTTTACATAATGAAATGGCTATGAGGCTTTTAAGGGCCTTCAGCAGAATGTTATAGCTTAGCTGTAACATATCACTCAATGTTGAGAGGGTAATTAGATCGTGGGGATACTATAATCATTACTGGGTGCATCCACTGATGAGTTTAATAGCTAACTGTATTGTTAGAAAGTAGCATCTGGTTGGAGGTAGATCACTATGAATGTGACCTGGAAGACTGCACCTTGTCACCAGGTCCTTCTCTATTTTTCTCTCTGCTTCCTGTCTGCCACAAAGTGAACAGCTTTCATTTGTCATGCCCTCTGTGATGTTTCTGTTTTAGAGTTAGTTGACCATGGACTAAATCCCCTGAACCATGAGCCAAATGAATCCTTTCCTCCTCTACACTGGGCTGCCAGATATTGTGTCCCAGCAACAGGGAAGCTAACTATTACAGTATCCTATTTTTTTATAGGAAAAAGATAAAATCCTAATATAAGCATTATCCAGTGACTTGATTTTTAAGTTAAATATCCTTTCATATAGATCTATTCTCTATCTTCAGTGGCTACAGACTACTCGGTACTTTAATTTGTTAAGCAGTTCCCCATTACTGGACAATTAGGTTATTTTAAAATTTTTTCTATGAAAAGAAATGCTGCAGTGAACCATCTTTTCACTGTTGTTGTTGTTGATGATGTTGTTGTTACTGGGAATTGAACTCAGGACCTCACACTGAGCTATATCCCTGGCCCAGCAAACTGTCTTGTTCATGAGTCTTTGTAAATGTGTACACAGATTTCCATGTGACAAATAAGCATTTACATTTTTACTTTTACTGCAAATTATACTTTCTAAGTATTATGGCTTGTATCTGTATGTTCTCCCAAACCCTCATATGATCATACGTGAGGCTTTTCAGAGGTAGCTGGATCCAGGGGATGTGATGCTGGGACTAAGCGTATGATTACTAAATTAGTCTCCTGATTGTTTTAGCATAGTTTGAGTATGGATAATGGGAAGGTCCACTTTGCATATGGAAGGGGTGACACCACCCCAAAACCGGACAGCCTGGAAGGAATAAAAGGGAAAGGAAGGCTCTTGCTGTTTCTTGCTGCATTACCATGGGCTCTGTACTTTGCCATGGACTGTTTCTCTGCTGTAATGCTCCTCTTCCATGCTCCCTGCCTTGGAACCAGCTAATTATGGACTGAAACCTCTACAAACTGTGAACTGAAATAAGCCTTTCTTCCTTTACTTTGAGTGTTGGATATATTGTCTCAACAGTGAGAAAGGTAACTAGAACACCAAGAAAATAGCAATGTTTCACTTCTGCATGTTTTCATACAATGTGCCTTTGAAAGTCCTCCCATCGAAAGGCAATATCGGGGTCCCTACCCTTGAATCTGGTGAGCCCTTTGTGACTACATCATCTCATTTAGGGTGTGCTATATGTGATCCTATGTGGCCTCAGAGGCTGGGTAATAAAAACTACATACACTTCCACTTCACTTTCTTGGGACAGTCATCATGTGATAGTCCAGCTGCCATAAGGCTGCCACGCTAGGAGGAAGTACAAGTCCATCCATATGGGGAGACCATATGGAGGGACCCTGAGATTGTGAGAACAGAATGTAAAGAGATATTCAGTCAGCCCACTTGGATTCCAGCTCCAGTCACTACCTGGAAATCTTGAGACAGAGCCAGCTCAATATTCCCAACCCACAAAACATACATTCATTCATATATTTATTTATTTATTTATTTATTTATTTATTTATTTATTTATTATGTGGTTTTATGAAAAAGGGTTACACTTGTCCAAGGTCTGAGATTATAGGTGTAAGCCACCTTACCCAGTTAAACAAGTATTTTAAATCACCAAGTTTTGGAGTGATTTTTCTCTCCTGGTGCTGGAGATTGAAACTAGGGCCTCAAATTTGCTAAGCAAGTACTCTACTATTGAGCTATATGCCCAGCCCTGAGATGATTTTTTGTTTGTTTGTTTTTATTTTTGTTTTTGAGATGGGTTCTCAGTATGTTGTCCAAATTGGCCTTCAACTCACTATGTAGCCCAGGATGGCCTCAAACTTGTGGTGATCTTCCTGCCTCAGCCTCTCAAGTGCTGGGATTACAAGTGTGCACCAGAGCACCTGGCCCCTGGGGTAGGTTGTAATCATACGGCAATAGATAACCAGAACAGATAAATTCTGCCAAATTGCTGACAACCCCTCTCACCAATAATACAAGAGCAAGAAAGAAAATCTTTTGCAGAGGTTCACATGATTTTTTTAAAACTTTAAATTAGAAAAAGTTTTTAGGGCTGGGGATTTAGCTCAGTGGCTTAAGCACCTGCTTGGCAAGCACAAGGTTGTGAGTTCGATCCCCAGTACCAAAAAAAAAAAAAGTTTTTAAAGCAATATGCATATAGCATAGTAACCTTGGAGAATCGAGAAAAAAAGACAGTTCCTCAAGGTAAGGACTTTGTCTTGTTCACCACAACAGTTCCTCCACCTAACAAAATGTATGAAGCATGGTAGTTGCTCTAGATATAATTGTTGAGTGAAGGAGCAAATCATAGTTGCATCACTGTAATAGCACAAGGCTAAGAATTTTGATGCCCCTCCTTTAAGCCTAGTTTTATTTATCATTTTGATCAATTTCTCCTAAATCTAAAATTAATATGTGCTTATTACAGAGAACCTGGAAAATTAATAAGCAAATCAAAAAAGAAACTAAATTCACCAGTATTACTACCACCAAAATTTTTTTTTAATTTTTATTAAAAGAGAAAAAAAAACATGTAAAGGGTAGAGATAATACAGAATTTCCAAAAAAAAGATAAACAATAAGAAATCACTAGTTGATAAATTACATATTGTCCTCTTAGAAATAGTTGTTCAAGTTACAAAATTAAAGCATACAAAGTAGATATTCAAACAGAGTGTAAACAGCTACCCATGCATGAGTCTCTACATGTATTTCTATCCTTTCTGTATTAGAGGGAAAAACAAAACTTAGCAAGACAAAACAAAACAAATTCCTATAAAAACATGAAACCAAAAAGTCATGTAAAACCACAGTACAAGGTGATCTACAATGATTACTGTGTTGTTTCTTATTATCTTCAATAGAATTGTCTATATCATCAGGCATAATTGAATATAGAAGTATAATTGAATATAGCAGTACATAACAATATTAGTAAAAATAAAACATTGTAGACAGTATAAAACTTCAAAGGCAGGTAATAATCAAACCAGAGTGGATATTCTAGTAAATCTTGTTCTCTTAAGTGCAGTTGCCTATACTCTCAGACTTGGTATTATCAATCATAACAGCTTTGAATAAAATCTATCAATACAAAACAGCAATCCAACAAACCAGATTCGATTATAATCAGTCATGGTAAAACAGTGTAGGTTTTACAGAGCTTTAGATTGACTTAATAGGAAATTAAGGATGATTACCGTACTCTATCTTGTTATTTTCAGGATTACTGTTTGTACCCTCAAATCTAGTACAGGTAGAATGACTGGAACAGAATATAATACATCTAAGCAGAGTAGTGTGAGTAATGTGGGTTTTAAATCCTGGTGCACTATTAACAATATAGTGTATCAAGGCCATCTATGTTAGAGATTCTAGTTATCCTTCTCTGCCTCCTTTCTGCTATGTTATTTTTCTGCCTGTTTGTCTAGTTTTCTCCTTCATTCTACTGCCTGTCCCACTCATTGAGGCCTTTCTGCCACTGTTCCTAAAATCCTGGTATTTTTTTTCTCTCTCTCTAGAATGTCCTTCAGTATCCTCTGTAGGGTTGGATTGGTGGTTACAAACTCCCCCAGTTTCTCTTTGTCATGGAAGCATCTTGTTTCTCCATTAATTTTTAGTGTTTTGCAGGGTACATCAATCTGGACTGGAGGTTATTTTCTTTCAGGGCTTGGAATATTTTACTCCAAGCTCTTCTTGATCTGATGATCTGTGTCAAGAAGTCAGCCATGATTCTGATGCCTTACTCTTATAGGTAATCTGTTTCTTTTCTCTGGTGGCTTTTAATATTCTGTTTTTATATTGAATTTCTGGCATCTTGATTATTATATGTCTGGCTGTAGATCTGTTTTGGTTGTAGGTGGCTGGAGTTCTGTATGCCTCACACAACTAAATGTCATTTTCTTTTCCCATGGTTGGGAAGTTTTCCTTAATTATTTCCATGAATAGCCTTTGCAATTTGCCTGTATGTATTCCTGCTTCTTTGTTCACATTTCTTATTCTTAAATTGTAGATTCTCTTGTCATCTTCTAGCCTTTGTATTATTACTGCCTGTTTCCTTGTTATTTTTAAGAGATCTTTCCTTTCATGATCACACATT
Source organism: Hydrochoerus hydrochaeris (assembly GCA_004027455.1). Taxonomy (NCBI): domain Eukaryota; kingdom Metazoa; phylum Chordata; class Mammalia; order Rodentia; family Hydrochaeridae; genus Hydrochoerus; species Hydrochoerus hydrochaeris. The sequence goes on along the minus strand of PVLA01015177.1, from coordinate 12,826 downwards.
GCAAACTTGTCTTTAAGTTTTGATAGTCTATCTTTAGTTTCTTTTAAGGTGTTTTGCCAGCTTTCAATGGAGTTTTTAATTTCCTGGTAGTCTCTTTGAATCTGCTTCATGTATTCTATATTTTCTTTATATTCTTTATCAAATGTTTCTCTCCCTTTTTTTGTGTTCCTCCCTTCTATCATCTGTATCTTCCTGAGAGATGCTCCCTGAGAGCATTTCTTTTATTACTCTACTCATATCTTGCTTTACCTGATTTAATATTTCAGTTTTGAGCTTGTCTACAAGGTCCCGAAGATACCTCTTAATGTCCATTGAAGCCATGTCTGATGTTGCATGTTTGCTGCCCTCAGTTTCCCTTGTTTTTCCCTCTCCTGGATCAGTGCTCTCAGGGTTCTGGGCTAGGGGCCTCCTCCTGCCTCTCTCTCCTGTCATGGTCCTGGCTTCCTCCACACAGGTTACAGTGCAGGTCCCAGCCCCCTTCCCTGTTGGCCATGTTTCCTCCAAAGCACACTGGCGAGGGACCTCTGCCCTCTCCTGACTGCTCTTATCACTGAGGTGCAAGCAGTGGCTGGGTATGCCTTCCCCTCCCCACCGGGCCAACCAAACTACAGAGGCCTTCCCCTGGTTAGTGCTTGCTAGGCACAGGGAATTGATTTGGGATGGCTCATTGGGTCCCAGCCAGGGGTGTGGCCCAGTCTAAGCAAATCCCATGAATCTGCTTTGGAGAGGGAGGAACCAACTGAAGTCATTGTTTCTCCCATTTCAGGCTCCTCCTGCCCGATTCCAACATGTCGCCCATTTGATTGCAACCTTCCCATTTGTGGGGGGGTCCCAATCCCAGCACTGACCATGGATTAATGAAGGTCCCTTTGCTTGCTCTGCTCTCCATTGGGCTCACCAACCCCGACTTCAGCACTGCTGTGCTTCCCATGAGTGGCAGTGGGAATGAGTTTGAGCGGCTCTGCCAGCCGTCGCAGAGTCAGGCCATTGCAAACTTGGCAGGTCGCCGTGAACGAAAACACTGTGTCCTGTAATTTCTAGCTGTTTTAGTTGTAGTCCTGAAGTATTTGACGAGCTTTTTTACATTTTAATTTCTTCCTGTGTCAAGAGGATTCATCTCCCTCTGTCTGGGTCTCTCCAGGGTGTTTTATTCTGGCATATGAGTTGTTTCTCCCAAGAGGCTCTATATTTTGTTGCTCAATGATCGGCCATCTTGTCTTCTCACCACTCTACCACCAATACTAATGGTGAAAAAAAACCACCATTAATGTTCCATGATGTCTTTTCCAGGCTTTATTCTATTTATTTATTATATTTATATGTTGGTAGATGTACATGTATGTTTAATACTTTAAAGTACTAAGTACTTTAATACTTTAAAGTATTAAGATGAAATTCAGGGAATTGAGAAGCCTTGGCAAGACATGGCCCTGAATTTCTTACAATGAGCAGCTCCTGTGGCAAGACACAAATTTATCAAATAAATTTGAGAAGCCATGCATTTAGTAACAACCACTTTCTTCATCGAATACTAACACTTAACTTTGGTGGAATTAAAAGTTGCTTTTAGCTAGTCATGGTGGTGCATACCTATAATCCCAGCACTTGAGAGGCTGAGGCAGGAGGATTGCCATGAGTTTGAGACCAGTCTGGATTACATAGCAAGACAGCCTCATTAAAGAAAAGTGCTTTTAATATTACTCTAAAAGCCCACTTAATCCTGGGATCATGTTTTGGGGCAGCCTTAGCCATTCTCAAAAGTAAATGACTTGGGCTGGGAATTTAGCTTAGCAGCATAGGTGCCTGCCTTGCAAGTGCATGGTCATGAGTTCAATCCCTGGTACCAAAAAAAAAAAAAGTAAATGACTTGGGGGCATAAAATTCCTATGTTTGGACTTGGGAGCCCAGGCATGGAGTTTAATATCTGTGCTGTTACAAACTTAAGTGAGGTTCTTCTCAAATGGGGAGCCAGGCCAGAGCCTGTCCAGTTCTGTGACCTGCAAGCTGGGTCTGTATCAGGGGAGCTAGAATCTGACAGTTGATTTTAGGTGTCAACTTGAATTAAAGAATATCTACAAACCTGATATAGCAGAATTTTGGGGTATGTCTGTAACAGTGTTTCCTGAGGAGATTGGCACATGAACATGAACAGTCTATGTGAGGGCACATCTATCTTCATTGTGTGTGCCAGGTGGGGCAGGGAACATCCAATCAAAATGGGGCCCAGATAGAACAAAAACAGGAAATGCAGTTTTGCCCCTCCTGGAGCTAGGATACAATCTCTTCTCCTGTATTTGTACACAACTCTAGGCTCTCCAACCTTTGGACTCCAGGACTTAATCCAGTCCCAAGTCCTCAGGCCTTTGGACTTCGACATAGCCAAACTATTGGCATGCCAGGATCTCCTGCAGATGACCTGTTGTAGGATTTCTCAGTCTCTATGACTGCAGGTGCCAATCCCACTAATAAACATCATCATAGCTCTCTCTCTCTCTCTCTCTCTCTCTCTCTTCCTCTCTTATCATCTGTCATCTATCTGTTTTACTGGTTCTACTTCTTTTTTAAATTTTTTAAATTTTTATCTTAGAATAAAACCAAGCAAAATAAAACAGATTAAAGCCAATTAAAATAAGAAGTTTGTAAGTGATGCAGGATTTCAAAACAAGATAATATGAAATCAATAATGGTTATCATAACGCCTCTTATTGTCTTCAAAATAGTTGTCCATACCTTCAGACATAGTAAAATAATAAAAAAAAACTGAATGAAACAGAATAGAACCAATAAAAACAAAACAATAAATGCAATACAGGACTTCTATACAAGAAAATAGTAAATCCAAATGGTTACCACAATATATCTTGTTATTTTTGAAATAGCTGCCCAAAGATACAACAAAATCAAACAAGATAAAACAAAATAAAACCCAACCAAAAAAAACAATGAGAATGATACAGGATTTCAAAACAAGATAATAGGGAATTAACAATGGTCACCCCATGCAGAAGGAGATCCCCATACATGTTACATTGTATGTTGTTATCCTCTGAATAGATGATCAGACTACTGGATTTAGACCTGCAAACCAGTGAACACTAAACACTAAAAGCATCAAATTGTATTTTACCTCACTAGCTATCATCACAGCTTGTATTTCTCTGGATCAGCTAGTCTATTACAGAGGCAGGAGAGAGGAATGTTGGCTCTTCTTGTCTCCCTGTCCATGTACCAGAAGGGGCTGGCATCTGGCTCTCCCCAAGTCAGCCTGTGCATGGCACAGGAGGTCTTAGCTCCTTGCTGACTTCTTGTTCTCCTCCCACACAGTCTGTGAATGGCACCAACTCATAGAGAGAGCTGGTGTCTGGCTCTCCACCAGTCAGCCCACACATGGTGCCAACCCCTATTGGTTCTATTTCTTTAGAGAAAACTAACACAGGTGAATGGAGGCTGTGTTTTAGCTTAATTTTTTTAATTTTAAAAATTTATTTATTTTTATTTTAAAGAGAATAAAATTAGACAAAATAAAGCCAACCAGAACAGAACAATGAAAGTGATACAGGACTTCAAAACAAAATAATAAGAAATCAACAATGGCTACTATAACATCTCTTATTTTCTTCAAAATAGCTGTCCATACCATCAGATATAACAAAATCAAGCAAAGCTAAACAGAATAAAACCAATCAAAAGAATGAAAATATATTTTAAAGAGAATAAAACCAAACAGAATTAAGCCAATCAAAACAAAATAGTGAAAGTGATACAAGACTTCAAAACAGGACAATAAGAAATCAATAATGGCTACCATAACACCTCTGGTTATCTTCAAAATTGTCACCTATAACATCAGACATAACAAAATCAAACAAAACAAAACAAAACAGAATGAAACCAGTCAATACAGAACATTAAATAAAACAAAACAATAAAACAGAACAAAACAGTGAGAACAATGTTGGATTTCAAAAACAAAACAGAAAGAAATTCCTCATATTTGCAATACTGCACACTGTTATCCTCTCAATAGATGCCTAGACCATTGGTCTTAGACCTGCAAAGTCAAACAAACAATAGTAGCATTAAGTAGTTTTGGTAGCTCAGATGCTATCAACTCAGCATGTCCTCCAAATCACCTGGTAGCTTACATGAATGGGGAGAGGAGAGGTGTTCTTGTCTCCCAACCCACATGCTGGTCAGCCCACAGGAAGGGTGAATTGACTTCTTGTTCTTCTTGTTACTCCTCTCAATCCCAGCTTGGCTTCCATTGACTCATAGGAAAGGCAAATTTGGCTTGTTCTCCTCCCAGGGCCTGCATGGCTTGTGTCAGGTCTGGAGAAAGGCAAATTGGCTTCTCGTTCTTCTTATTGCTCCTCCTAGATATAGCATGGCTTCTGCCATCTCATGGGAAGGGCAAATTTGGCTCATTCTTCTCCCAGGACCCGCATAGCTTGTGCTGGATCCTAGGAAGGGTGAATTGTCTTCTCCTCCAGCTCAGTTGCCATAATGTCTACTCTAGGCAAGACACAGTAGAGAAAACAAAGATGAAATCACTGTGGCCCTGCTCTTGTGAGCTGGGGTTAGAATGAGTTGCTGGGTTTTGTTTTGTTTTCTGTACTGGGGATTGAACCTGGGCCTTCACTCCGGGCTATATCCTTAGCCCTTTTTCATTTTTTATTTTGAGACATGGGGTGACTAAATTGCCCAGGCTAAGCTTAAATTTCTGAGCTTCTTGCCTCTCCTCCCAGAGTACTGGAATTATAGTTGTGCCACGATACCTAGCTGTAAATTGTACTTTTATAATTTGAATCTGGACTGTCCACCAAACCTCCTGTGTTGAAGGTTTGGTCCTTGTACTGGTTGATACACTGTGTCAACTTGAGAAGTCTAGAAGTTTAAGGAAGCACTCAGAGGGGGGCCAGAGTCCTCACTTTATAAGCATCCTCATCCTGTGCAAGAGGAGGGCAGGGAGATGGTGTGAGTGCTATAGCCAACCTGGGTAGGGGTGGCCTGCTTACAATATAAAGGAGTAAAAGAGGCTTGTTCCACCCTTCTCTCTTTGCTCTTATGGCTTTTGCTGTCTTCTACTGCCTTGGGCTGTTGTCCCTATTCCATGCCACCCTGCCTTGGAGCCAGCTGATTACAGGTTGAAACCTTCCCAAACTCTGAGCTAAATAATCCTATCCTTAATTTTGAGTGTTGAGTATTTTATCTCGGCAGTAAGAGAAAAGTACCTAAGTCCCCAGTGCAGCAGAAGTGGATGTGGCGGGGGAGATGATTAGTTCATGGAAACCCTAAACTCATGATTGAATCAATTCATTGATGAATTAATAGCTTATTGGGAGATTGGACGGTGGTGGAAACTTTAGGAGGTGGTCTAACATGGTGGAAGGCCAAAGCAGGACCACCTACCACTTCTGGCTTCTTCCTCAGCCCTAATTGTAACTCCCCTTCCTGTTTGCATACACAGAGAATTCCAGTCAGTTCCTCAAGCGTCATCAATACCTGCCCTGAGCTCTACCCCCGGTCAAAGGTTACATATGTCCCATACCCCCCATATTCTGGTTGAAGGAGATGGCCCAGCCACCATGGGTTGTGTGCTCCTTCCCACATCCTCACCTCAATAAACCTGTTCTTTTTGTACTTTTGCTTTTCTATTGCACCAGAAAACTCTAACATAATGGTGCCTTGAGACTCAAATGGCAGAGTATGTTAGCAGGGTAGTTGGAACTACCCTGCCTATGAACCACCGTTTTTTCCTCTGGGGCTGTTTACTTGCCACCACTAATGCACATGCAACAGTGAGCTTCCTCACTCATCACAGATAAGCTGCCACACGGGGTTTTCTGTTTCTGTTCCTAAAACCCACAAGCTTGCGGTCAGAAAACCTATCCTTGCCGTCCTTGGACAGAAATGGCAGTTTTCACACTCCTTAGGCCATACAGCCTGAGGCAAAACTGTTATTTTTGTTCCCTGGGGCCCCGCCCCACACTTGGAGGAGGACAGGTGTTGGCCGGGGATTTAGCTCAGTGGCTTAAGTGCTTGCCTGGCAAACATGAGGTTGTGAGTTCGATCCCTGGTACAAAAAAAAAAAAAAAAAAACGGTGATGATCTCTTTTGTTAAGTGTGATCAGGACAGCTTCCACGTTCCTTAGGAGGAGAGCTAACGCTCTTACGTCCCAAGGTGAACTCAGCTCACTTATAATTAAGTCCTGGGGACCACTTCCTGCCCTGAAAAACACACCCCTTGGGGGCCTGGTTCATAACCTTGGTGCTCTTGGCCTCAAAAAAGCTATAATAACCAGAAAGCTGATCTTTTATTTATGCTTTTCTCACAATAGTGGCAAGTTTTCATTTTTAGACTTTTTTTTTACTTTGAGGACGTGTCTTTCTCTCTGTCTTGTATAATGACCCAAATTCTTCTGGCTCACTCTGCTCCACTAGGAACTCCCTCTCCCTCCCCACCAGACCCCTTAGATAGTACACCTCCTATCTTTACAGCTCCTCCCCTGTATCTGTCAGACCAAATCCCACAGCTTTCTCAGCCAGAGGTTTCTGAGCCCCCTGCACTGTCCTCTCCCCCTTCCTCACCCCTGGTGGCCTCTAATCCTTCCCTTAGTTTCTTTCCACAGTCTCCAATTTCTCAATCTCCCCCACCTGAACCATCTGTTCCCTTGGAGGGTTCTTTGTCCCCTTCCCCTGCATCACCATTTTCTCCACCAGCCCACCATATGTGGTCTCATGTGTTCCAACCTTCCAGCAGGCCAACACGGTTCTCAGCAGCCATCTTGCTGCAGCTCGTGTGGAGTACAGCCACCATCTTGTGGCCCTCTGCCACGTGACAATGCACTGCCATCTTGTGACAGGTCTCAGGGTCAATGGGCACCACCTTGCGGCCCCTTGTGTGATCAACAACAACCGTCTTGCTGAGAGTCACATGATGACCAGTTGCCACCTTGTGCTTTCTTGCTTGTCACCTTGCATGGTGACAAGTGGCCATTTTGTAACCAGTTATCAGGTAATTACCCACACATGCCTGCTGGATGGTTGGCCACTCAGTGGCCATGTACTCCACAGCCTTCTCAGCCTCAGTCTCTACTCCCACTTTGGGAACAGGCTGGACTTGAGGGATTAGTTAAAATATTCATGTTCTTTTCCCTCTCTGACCTATCTCAGATTGGCCATAAATTAGGTTCCTTTTCTACTATTCTTATTTAAAGAGATCTCTATTAATTAATCTACAAAAAGGGTCACACTAGTCTATTTATTATAGTTCAAGTTGGCCAAATATATTTGAATGCACTCTGATTTTGTAAGATGATTGTCAGTCTGTTGCCTGTTTGTCCAGTCTGTTTATACTGTACAGATCATCTATCCATGTTTGTTCACCTGCGTGCTCTTTAAACAGCTGGTCCTTTTTATTTGAGTTCAACAATTTTTTCCTCTTTTTTACATTTTCAGATCATTTAATGAAGGTTTATTTGGGTTATACATTTAAAAAGCATGCTTCCACCTAGGTGGCCAGTGGTTTAAATGATGCTGAAACTGGTTAAACAAAATCCCTTGGGGTGAGGAGACATTGGACAGGACTTCAATTGATGAATAAGAAAGTAGCCACCTGGTAAATTTAAACAGCTCTTGTTCATTAGTCAGAGGCTCCAATAATCTCCATAGCCTTGTGGGAGACACCCCAACCAAAGTTCATATGGCTGAGACAATTCATTGTTGCTGATCTGATGGTATATTCATGCCTTCAAATATAAAATTGGGATTGTTTATGATGACAAGTGTTTTCTTTCAGATCCAGAGCTCTGCCTTTTTCTTGTGCTCCAGCCAGGAGATTCAGGTCGGACCAACACAAAGTCACCAGTCAAATAATAATTTTTGAAACAAAAATTTCTGTAATGTATATGTTATACTTAGAGATTCTTAAATAGTGAGCAGTCCAAACAATGTCACAAATTTCTTCAGTGCTCAAATGTTAAAACACCCATGGTTAATAGAAAATAATATTTACATTTAATGTTCTATGTTACGCTTACTGCCTCTACTGCGCAGTAATGTTATCAATCTCCTGGATGTTCAACGACTAAAATTAAGAGATAATTATAAATTCCTTTTGGATTCTTTTTGCTGGGACCCACCAGATCTTTTCCAGAAAAGGGTTATATGATGCATATTGGAGTCATAATTAACTATACTCAACAGGCCTTAAATGACACCACAGCTGATCTTTATCCTAAATAAAAAGCTAAAATTACTAAAACAGGCCATTCTCCAAAAAAGATGGCATTAGACATTCTAACAGCACAGGAGGTACTTACACAATTGTAAAACCTAAATGTGTATATGACAAACGAATGACGTGTCAATTTCTAAAATTCCCTGGACCTTATCCTTATCCTCCTGTTGGGAAGCCGTTACTAAAATTATACTCATAAATACCCTGTTGATGCTATTATTTGACTCCTGCATACTTAATTGATTCTTTGCCTTTGTCTCCATCAGACTTAAAGCTGTACACCTACCCAAGATGAAAATACCTGCTATCTACTGAGGGTCACTAGTTAAAAGCTCTGCAGAGTATCCCTGATTGCCTTTCAACAACTTCAACCCCTTCAGCTTTAAGAAGCCAGATCAGTCTCTGCCCATTGTCCCTCATGGCAGTTTGGATTACTTCTTCAGAGAAAAAATGCTACAGGCAGCTAAGTCAGTTAAAATTATTATAGGCAATCAGACAAGGGTAGGGCCTCAAAATAGCCAGCACAGAGAACCAGATGTCTTATGACTGTGGAGGAGACAGATACCTTCCACTGTGGGCCAGATCCCAAGACAAAAGACTACACTTGGTCCTCAAACCCCACAGGGAGACCTTCTTAATATGGCTTTTCATATTTTCAACAACAGAGGTAAAAATAAAAAGGAAAAATAACAATCTGATCTTTTAGCAGTGACACTTGATGCTCTGAGACAGGTAAACCGAGACAAGGTGGAGCTGCCCGAGCCCCTCCTGGACAATGCTTCAAGTGCAACAAAAAAGGACATTGGGCAAGAGAGGGTCCCAACCCTGCTGTTCCTCTAGGGCCTTGCCCCTATTGCAATCTCAAGAGCCATTAAAAGAGTGACTGTCCTAGCCACCAGAGAGCAGGTAAGCCTTCTTCTAACTCCTTGCCCTCATAGATCTCATCACCACCGGATTCATTGCTGACTGATCTATTTGGACCTGCTGCTGAAGACTGTTGGGGCTCAGGATCCACAGCCCCCCATTAAGGTATCCTTCTCAGAGCCCCAAGTCCCACTGGAGGTCTCAGAAGTCCTCAGGCTCTGTAGTGGGTGTCAAAGGCCAACCTACACAGCCTTTGCAGACAGGGCCTATTCCATGCAGGTTCTCTTCCTTACTCATAGTTTCCTAGCAATTCCAACATGTCCCACAGCTCTTTTTAGATAGAGATCTTCTTCAAAAGCTTAACTTCTCCTTTACCTTCTCCCTCCCCACAGCTCTCTGTCCTCCAGACACCCTCATGTCATGCCAAAAAGCCATTCCTTCTCCTCTCTTCTTCTCTGGTCGATCCCATAGTTTGAGAAACCTCTAATCCCACCCACGCTACCCATGCCATGCTTATTTTAATTTGTCTTAAGGACCCTTCAATTTTTCCTTACATTCCCCAATATCTCATAGCTCCCAAACATTTACAGGGACTTAAACCTATAATCAAGCACCTTTTACACAATAGTTTTCTTAAACCTACCCATTCACCCTATAATATTCCCATTTTCCTGGTACTCAAGCCTGATAGGTCTTATCGTCTAGTGCAGGACCTTAGGGTAATCAATAATGCCGTTACCCCAATCCACCCAGTGGTGCCAAACCCTTATCCATGCTCTCTCATATCCCTCCCTCCACCACTCACTTTACAGTCACAGATCTTAAAAATGCCTTTCTTTTTTTTTAACCATCCCCCTACACCCTGATTGTCAGGATTGCTTTGTGTTTATGTAGATTGACCCAGACACTCTGAGGTCTCAACAATTTACACTGTCATCTCTATAGTAAAACCTCTCCTCAGGGTCACATACCACCCCCTTCCTTTCCTATTCATCAAATTCTTCCACACACCCCTGATCAGGACTGGCAGGTAGATTTTACACACATACCCCACCACAAAACTCTCAAAGATCTTCTCAACTTTGTTTGTACTTTTTCAGGCTAGATAAAAGCCTTTCCCACAACCAGGGAGACTGCTGATATAATTACTAAAATTATGTTACAGGAAATCATCCCAAGGTTTGATTTACCTCAGAGTATTCAGTCAGATAATGGTCCAGCCTTTACTCCTCAGATCTCTCAACAGGATTACAACTAAAATGGAGTGGCCCCTACCCGGTCTTCCTCAAAACTTCCACAGTGGTCAAGGTCGCTGGACTGCCATCCTGATTCCACATCACTCAAGCTAAGCAGTGCCCTCTTAACCCTAACTCTCCTGACTAAACATTCTGAGTGGTCATCTCATCTCCTATCTCCTGTCTCCATCTCACCAAGGCCCCACAGCCACAATTTTCAGGCTGGGTCATGTTTTGTTATCCTATTTGTTTCCTGATCCCTTACACTCTATTAGTTAAAATTTTTCACTATAACTATCTTAGTTCTCTCCGTGCTCAGCTGTTTAGTTAAATGTGAATCCCTGTGGGTCTAGGCTCTTATCTCCCTTATAATGACACAGCCCATGGCCCTCCCCACCTCCACTCTGTAATTTCCCAAATATGATTCAATCATCAGGCCTTATATTTCTCATGCTTCTTATTCTTTCCAGCTCAACTCCTGGACCAAAGACAAGCCCTATCTACCTACACTTTTAACTTTTACCCTTTCAGATGGGGGAATAATCACTTCATTCCTCCCAACCCCACACTTATTTTTCACATTCTACCTCACCGTGGCTCTAATGGAATGACATATTTAAATCAAAGACACCTTTCCTTCTATCTCTCCTGGGTCCTTAAACATGATAGTGGCCTGCCTCCTCATAGAACCTTGTGTTTTTATTTCTCCAATCTAGAATGCGAGCATTCACCAATGATTAATTCCTTGTCCTAGCTGAAACACCTAGTACCAGCTTCTAAAGGGTCATCAATCTTCATCCTGTTATCCTTGCTGAACCCCAATATAGCATCACCTTTCAGCAGGAAATAGTAAGAGAGAGACTTCACCCTTTTCCTAACAATACAAAGATGAGAATGAAAGGTTCTTGCCCTTGTATAAATTACTGTACAGTCATGGCAGTGGTCCAACGTGGTGGAAAGCCAAAGAGGGAATGCCTACCACTTCCTGCTTCTTCCTCAGCCCTATTACAACTCCCCTTCCTGTTTGCACGCACAGAGAATTCCAATCAGTTCCTCTCGCTTCATCGATGCCCGCCCTAAGTTCCACCCCCAGTCAAAGGTTGCATATGTCCCATACCCCTGGTCCAAGGAAACGGCCCAGCTGCCATGGATTGTGTGCTCCTTCCCACATGCTCACCTCAATAAACCTGTTCTTTTTGTACTTTTGCTTCTCTATTGCACCAGAAAACTCTAACAGACTCTATTTCCTCCAGGCATTTTTTAAAAATTTTATTTAAAGAGGAAAAAAGCAAAATAGAAAAAGTAGTAGAAACAATACAGAATTTCAGAAAAAAAAATAAACAGTAAGAAATCACTAGTTGATAAATTACATATTGTCTTCTTACACATAGTTGTTCAAGTTACACAATTAAAGCATATAGAGTGGACATTCAAACAGTGAGGCTGCAAAGAAGTTCAATGATCCAATAACAACTTAGCAACATGGTTATCAATCCTACACACTTAAACATAAATGCATTTATATCCTTTAAAGCACTTTCTGTTCCTCTTTTTTACTTTTTAAAAAATTTTTTTTATTTAAAGAGAAACAAAAGCATATAAAGGGTAGAGATAATACAGAATTTAAAAAAAAAAAGATAATAAGAAATCACTAGTTGATAAATTACATATTGTCTTCTTAGAAATAGTTGTTCAAGTTACAAAATTAAAGCATACAAAGTAGATACTCAAGCAGTGAGAGTGTAAACAGCTACACATGCATGAATTTCTACATGTATTTCTATCCTTTCTGTATTAGAGAGAAAAACGAAACCTAGCAAGACAAAACAAAACAAATTCCTATAAAAACATGAGACCAAAAAGTCATATAAAACCACAGTACAAGGTGATCTACAATGATTACTGTGTTGTTTCTTATTATCTTCAATAGAATTGTCTATATCATCAGGCATAATTGAATATAGAAGTATAATTGAATATAGCAGTACATAACAATATTAATAAAAATAAAACATTGTAGACAATATAAAACTTCAAAGGCAGGTAATAATCAAACCAGAGTGGATATTCTAGTGAATCTTGTCCTCTTAAGTGCAGTTGCCTATACTGTCAGACTTGATACTATCAATCATAACAGCTTTGAATAAAATCTATCAATACAAAACAGCAATCCAACAAACCAGATTCGATTACAATCAGTCATGGTAAAACAGTGTAGGTTTTACAGAGCTTTAGATTAAGTTAATAGGAAATTAAGGATGATTACTGCACTATATCCTGTTATTTTGGGGATTACTGTCTGTGCCCTCAAATCTAGTACAGGTAGAATGACTGGAACAGAATATAATACATCTAAGCAGAGTAGTGTGAGTAATGTGGGTTTTAAATCCTGGTGCACTATTTACAATATAGCGTATCAAGGCCATCTATGTTAGAGTTTCTAGTTATCCTTCTCTGCTTCATCTCTGCTATGCAATTTTTCTGCCTT